>OY755194.1:7790827-8003779 GCA_963576735.1 Bedellia somnulentella | reverse complement strand
AACGATAGAACGATATAAAGAACGATAGAACGATATATAGAACTAAAGAACGATATATAAACGATAGAACGATATATAAACGATAGAACGTTATATAGAACGATAGAACGATATAAAGAAAAATATAAAGAACGATATATAAACGATAGAATGATATAAAGAACGATAGAACGATATATAGAACTAAAGAACGATATATAAACGATAGAACGATATATAAACGATAGAACGTTATATAGAACTAAAGAACGATATATAAACGATAGAACGATATAAAGAACGATAGAACAATATATAAGCTACGTTATTGACAATTCAAATGATGCATTGAGTTATTTTTATGAACAGTTTAATAAAATACTAGATGATTGTGTACCACAGAAAAAGCGTTATACAGGCTGCCCCAGGTATTCTTATCCAGAATGGTATTCACCTGAGTTAAAACGCGACATTGCGGAAAAAGCCTTATTGCATAAAAGGTATAAAATTACCGGTTCGCGTTGTGATTATGATAAATTTTCTACTCTGAGAGCGAAAATTAAATTAGATTTAGGCATAGCTAGGAAAACTTATGAAAATAAAGTGAAATATTCACTTTCCAAAGAACCAAAGTTATTTTGGAGTTTTGTAAATTCAAAAAAGAAAAGTTTGAGTAAGAGTAGTATTTGTAGGAATGGGATTGCATTATCGAATAGCGAAGCTGCAAAAGAATTTGCAAAATATTTTAGTTCGGTGTACGCGAAAAATCCGGCACGTCTTAGCGTCGCGGACGCGATGGCGGCGGATACGGCGGCGGCGGGCGCGGCGGCGCGCGTGCATCTCACCGCGCTGTCGCGGGACGAGGTGCGCGCGGCGCTGGCGCGGCTGCCCGCCAAGGCGTCCGCCGGCCCGGACCAAGTGCCGGGATTCGTGGTGAAAGACTGTCGTGCGGTACTGGAGGAGCCCCTCGGATACATTTTTAACTTATGCCTGGCGGAGGCATCGTACCCCGAAGTGTGGAAGTTGACGCGTGTGGTCCCAGTTCCGAAGGGCAAAAATAGTTCAGACGTGAAAGATTATCGCCCGATAGCCGTCCTGTCTGCCTTTGCGAAAGTTTTCGAGTCTGCCATCCAACAACACATACATCAGGAGGTATCCGTACAGATGATGATGATGATGATGTGGTCCGACCGATTTCGGTCACGGCGACCGCTTTAAAAGTTTTGGACTCGATTGTGAGCTCGCATGTGGCTTGTGTAGCCAATCTTATTTACAAAGATCCTCGCACACTGCGGGCATGTGAGCACACCATTAATATAGTTATATTGAATCAGCACAGGTAGTCGGGCTTTTAACTCATCACGCTTGGTGTCCAGATCAGCGCGCCGCTGGATTTCATAGTCGTGGACCTTGGTTTCAACCAAAGCCCTCCATTCCGGTCTTTGGGCGGCATATTTCTCCCACTGGGATGAATCTATGCCGCACCTCTTCATGTGCCGTTTAAGCACATCTTTGTACCTGAGGAGTTGACCGCCACACTTGCGCTTGCCCTCCTCAAGTTCTGAGTAGAAGATGTGCTTGGCGACTCTTTGCTCTGCCATCCTTGACACGTGTCCGCACCACCGAAGCTGTCGCCGCATAAGGTAAGCCTCAATACCACCTACATTGGCTTGTCGCAGCACCTCGGTGTTCCGCACGCGATCTGCCCATCTGATATTCATAATTTTCCGCAGACACCTAAGGTGGAATCGGTCTAGCAAGCGAATATGACGACGGTACACGGTCCATGTTTCCGCAGCATACAGGATGTTTGGCAGAACGACCGCCATATATACTGAAATCTTGGTACCTAGCTTTATGTCGTGTGAGCAGAAGATCTTGGTATCCAGCTTGCCGAAAGCTGCAGCTGCAGCTCCGATCCTGCTGTTGACCTCTGCATCAAGGTCGCACTTGGATGTTAGAGTACTCCCCAGGTAGCGGAACTTGTCGACCTGTTTCAGCTCATCCTCGCCAAGTTTGATTTTCAGCGCCTCGTGACCACCAATGTCTAAAGACATCACTTCCGTCTTTTTGACGCTGATTTTTAGGCCAAATGAATGGCAACACTTGTCTAAATCAGACATAAGCTGTTGCAGGCCATCTGGGGATTCTGCAACAAAGCATAGATCATCCGCGTAGATGATTTCAGTAACCATAGCATGAGAGACTTTTGTACGGGCCCTTAGTCTCGCCAGATTAAACACGCTGCCATCGGTACGAAAACGGATGCGAACACCTTCTGTAGAAGCTTCCAATACCTCGCGGACCACTACTGCAAAATACAATGCGAACAATGTAGGCGCAAGAACGCAGCCTTGTTTGACTCCACAGGTAACGGGGAAAAACTCCGATTGTTCGTTGTTGACAGCAATGCAGCACTGCATGTCATCATGAAGTAGTCTTAGGAGCCTCACAAACTTCTCGGTACACCCTATCTTTTTCAGCACCATCCAGAGGGCTTAAAATAAATAAAATAAAATAAAATAATCATTTATTTCAAAATAAAAAGATAAATCTTTGTTTTTTGAACGTCAAATTTTAACTTAATACTAAGTTTACTTCGGATTCGGAAGGTGTTTTGTTGAGAGAAGAACCCGTAAGAAACTCGTCAACACACATCTTTTTTTAACGTCCATTACAATTTTGGTGTTAGCCCGGAAACATCCTGCACAGAGCCCTGATGACACCAAGCCACTTCATCATTAATGTAATCATTGACATTGTAATAGGCTTTCGAACTAAGATTTCTTTTAACTGCTGCTTTGAATTTTGTTTCTGTTAAATTTAAAATGTCCTCAGGTATTTTATTATACATTTTTACGCATAACCCCATGAAAGATGTATTTACTTTTGACAATCTGTATTTTGGTACTGATATTTTATTGTTGTCTCTCAGGTTTCGAATATGTCTGTCACAATTTTTCACAAAAGAGGCCTGATTCTTTCTTACATACATAATATTTTCATAAATATATTGACATGGCAGTGTCATTATATTTATTGTTTTAAACAATTCCCTCAGGGAATCTCGGGATCTCAAATTGTATATAGCTCTTATTGCTCTCTTTTGGAGAATAAATATGGAACCAACATCAGCTGCTCTGCCCCAGAGTAAAATACCGTAAGACATTACACTATGAAAATAGCTGTAATAAACTAATCGAGCTGTCTGTACATCTGTCAAATGTCTTATTTTCCTAACGGCATATGCAGCACTACTTAGCCTGCCAGCTAGTGAGCTAATGTGGGGTCCCCATTGGAGCTTGGAGTCCAGAGTTATCCCTAAGAAAACTGTGTTATCCGAAAATACTAACTTTTCATTATTTAAAATTATTTCGTTATCAACGCACCTAACATTAGGTAATACAAATTTAATGCATTTGGTTTTTTTACCATTCAGTACAAGATTATTGGAAGCAAACCATGTTTGAATCTGTGAAACCGTGTTATTCACCTCGTCAATATTCTGATTATTTCTTTCAACGTCAAATACTAAAGAAGTATCATCAGCAAATAACACTATCTCGGACATTTTCTCGACCATGAACGGCAAATCATTAATATAAACTAAAAATAAAAATGGGCCCAAAATAGAACCCTGCGGAACACCCATTTTTACATGAGTTCCAGGTGATATTGCATTATTGATTTGCACTTTCTGTATCCGATCCGAAAAGTAAGACTTTATTAATTTAAGTGCGTCACCTTGTATGCCATAATGTTCTAATTTAATAAAAAGGATTTCATGATCTGCACAATCAAATGCCTTCGTAAGATCGCAAAACAAACCAATAGCATCATTTTTGCGTTCCCACGAATCAAAAATGTGTTTCATTAAGGCAACGCCTGCATCGGTGGTAGAGCGGCCCTTCGTAAAGCCAAATTGTTTTGGATGAAACAATTTGTTTGAAGCGAAATGCAAAAGCATCTGATTGAACATTAGTTTTTCGAATATTTTACTTAAAACTGGCAGAATTGATATTGGTCTATAACCATCAGGACTAATTTTATCTCCTCCGGATTTAAGAAGTGGTACAATTTTACTATGCTTCATGAGATTTGGAAAGATTTTATTTCTTATACATTCATTAAATATATCTGCTAAATATGGAGCCAAAGTTACAATAAAATTATGGCAAACTTTCACTGACATACCCCAAATGTCTTCAGAACTTTTTAGTTTAAATGATTTAAAACATTTTTCGATATCTGTAGGGCTGACATCTTTAAAACAAAACAAAGTTTCGCACCTATCAACATTTTGTTGTAACAAGTGTTGAGCTTTTATAACCGATGTGTTTAAATATTCAGTTGTTTTTGATGGTATGTCAGTAAAATATTTTTCAAAAATACAAGCGATTTCCTCATTAGAGGTAGTCAGACCTTTATCAGATCGAACACAGAACTCCTGATCACATGGTTTACCTCGGCCTGTTTGGGTGTTGATAATATTCCACACTGTTTTAACTTTATTATCGGATGTTCGGATACGTCGGCTTAGGTATCTGGCTTTAGCCTCTTTACATACTTTATTAAATATTTTTGAGTATTTTTTTACATATTCACTCAATTCATTATTATTACTATAAGCTTTTTGATCATATAAATCGAAGAGTTTTTCTCTTGATCTATAAATACTTGGTGTTGCCCACTCACAAAACTTAAATTTACTGGTAATAGTTACATTTTTTACATTAAAAATTTCATTAAACTCATTTATCAGAACATTATAAAAGATATCATAGCTAGTATTTGAGTTTTTATTAATTGTACATGTGGGCAACTTAGAGCTTATTATATTTATATATTTTTCTACTTTACTGGCAGTAATATGCCTTTTTTTAATAACAATTTTTGGTTCTGGTATCTCTAGAGGAAAGCTAACAAAAAGGCCGCTGTGATCAGACTTTAGTTTATTTATAACACTTTTACTTGAAAAATCTGCATTAGTAAATACATTATCTAAGCATGTTTTGATTCTAGTCGGTTCCAAGAATAAATTTTCTAAATTGAACGATTGGAATAAACTCATCAATCGTGTTTTAAGATGACTGTCTTGTAGGAGATCCACATTGAAGTCTCCACATATTATTATACGTTTTTTATTCCTGAAAACCTTGCCTAATACATCTTCCATTACATTTTCGAATTTATCATAATTTTGGTTATAAGGGGGTCGATACACACATATTAAGAAATAGTTTTTTAACTCTATGCAGGATAATTCCACGACTTGCTCAACGCTTAACTGTACAATATCATTACGAATTTTTGATTTAATATTATTTTTTAAAAATATAGCGGAGCCACCACAGGCTTTAGAATTGCGGCAGTAGTTGCTAGCTAAATAATAGTTTTCAAAACCAAATATGAGTTCGCAATTCTTAAGCCAGTGTTCAGTAACACATAAACAATCTATTTCATATTTTTCCAAAAATAATTCTATTTCTAATTCTTTACAAGAAAACCCCTGAGTATTTTGACATACAAGTTTAAACTGGGAGACTCCTTGTAAAGTATTCTTTTTAGTTAAATTGCCAGAAGAACCTCCTTCCTTGTTTACAATATTGATATTAGGTGACGACTTAAGGACGACAGGAGGCTCTTCCATTGTCACTCTTAAAAGTTTAAATTATGGCTTCCACCATCGCATACTAGAAGTAAGTTTCCCCTTATATTAAATATATGGGGGTCAGATATATTATATGCTAATAATTTAGCAATGTTCCGCTTTTGATTTAAGGGTATGTATACAGTACCCAGTCGAGAATTTGAATAAGGTAAAAACTTATTCAAATCCAAACAAAATAAATTGTCGCTTTGACAACATGTCACGTGACATATTAGATTATTCATAATATGAATATTGTCATTCTGCTTATCCATATTAAGTAAGTATGGAAAGGTACAAAATATAAATTTACATTTATATATTTTTTGTATTTCCAAAAGTTTATTTAAACTTTTATTCAATAAATACTTATTTAATCCTATACTATTGCCGACCAGTACGACAATCGTTGTATATTCGTCATAAGTGCCTAATAATATTCGTTCTACTATATAATTAAAGTTTGCACCCGTATAGCAATGGTTAATGACCTGCTGATTAAGATACTTCGATAGTATTTCGCCAAAACCTACGGCCATGCCATCCGAAAATACTAATGTTCTGTTTGCCGGCGGCGCCGGCGGCGTGCTAACAGTTGGTAATGTAATCCCATTAATTGGTTGGGGTGATTGAGATATAACGCTATTTGAGGAAATATGACTATTCAGAGTAACCGTCTCTTTGTCTATAAGACTGCCGATATGTTTGTATCTTAAATGCAGATCTTCCTGACTAACAATCAGCTCACTCAGTTTATCATTCAAACTATCTATTTGGTTTAGTAAATCAATTTTTCTGTAAGACTTGTTTATGAATTTTATACTATTTTTCATACTTATAAGACTTTTGTTTGTGTTGTATATACGTTTTTTAACTAATTTATATTTTTTACACTGTTTACGACTGAAAGTTTTTGAATATTTAAAAGAGGTCATAGAAGATAATGATTCTGCCTCAAGTTCGGCACATAAAGAAACTGCGTGAGAGTCTTCGTGAATATTCTTTATTCTATGGAATTCCGCCAATTGAGCGTGTGCCTCTGCCAACTGCTCATTCAGAATATGAATTCGCTCTAAAGCTACTTCATGCTTTGCGCACTGATCCTCATGCTTTAATATTAATATCTGCTGGTTTTCTAATTCCACTTGAGAAATGTCGTAAGATTCACGAAGCAACACATTTTTTTCTAAAAGATTACTATTTTTCAACTTTAAATTACGAATAGCTAAAACGTTTTCGTCCCGTTCTTCTAAAAGCCTATTTTTTAATTGTTCTGCATCATTTAACTCTCTTTTTAATTTTTCATATTTTTGTTCGGCAGCCATTCTACGAGTTGTAATCGAGTCCATTTTACGAAACGAACAGTCTTAATATTATATACTAGTTTAAAGCGTTACTATAGCGAACGATAATCCTAATACTAAAATATTTCGATCCACACAAGCGCCTACTTACAACAAAGATATAAAGTTATTATTTATCGTTTGTTTTCTATTAACTAAACAATATAATCATAAATGTAACACTCAAAATATGACACCGAGTGTTATCACTACCCTAATTTAGATTTAAATATTAACGTTTTACTATTTATTATATCCTTTACGACAAACAATTTGTACTCACAAATTCTAATAAGTACCTAATATTATAATAAGTGAAGGAATGCGATTAAATAGCTCAGTAGAAAAAGATTTTTATATGATAAATTCACTTAATATAAAGAAAAGAAAAGTATATATAATTATAAACTATAATAATTAATAACGGGAATCGAACCCGTGTTTGAAAGATAGTAAGTAATAAGAAACCAGCTATTTGTCTCACTCTTACTTAGTTGAAGCGGTGATCAAATGAAGACCGTTGTTTTATAACTAATATAGGATTTTTATTAAATTGAAATACCTATTATTGTTCAAAAATACATAAATTTACTTAGCTGGTTTACTCGGCAAGGGTTTTCCTATCTAGCGATGTTTTCCTTTGTTTGGTTTCAGCCGTTAAAACGTCACAAACTTTAATCACTTATTTTGTCACATTCACTTAATATTACTCTAAGATAACACTTGTGTGGATGAAATACGCACTTTACAACAATTTACAACCATTTATGGTTTATTTCTATGCTTTTTAACAATTATAGCGAAAATTAAATAGCTAAGCACGAATTAGATATTATTTCGATCTACCCGATCTTTTTTCTTCTTCTTCTCGAGGCACACTGTCAAAAGCCTTTTCAAGGTCAACAAAACAGAGGTACATATGACGGCCTTGCTCTCTACTTTTCTCTTGCAGCTGACGCACTGAGAAGATAGCCTCAGCTGTGCCTCGGTCAGGTCGGAAGCCGAACTGGGTTTCAGGCAACAATGTTTCTGACAGTTTCGTGAGGCGGTTTAGGAGTACTCTGGCGACTTTGGCGACTGGCTTTTCCAGGGACTGTTAACAGCGAAATACCGCGATAAGAACCACAATCGGAGCGGTCACCCTTACTCTTATAAAGAGCCCTTATGCGTGAGACTTTAAAAGTTGATGGGACTTTTTCTTCATTCCACATAAGATCAAAAAGCTTCCATACTTCCGCATGCAGCGCCCCACCGCCATATTTAAGCAGCTCTCCCGGTATAAAATCAACGCAAACCGCACGCTTATTCTGTTGTTGATTAATTGCAAGGACAACCTCGCCTTCGGTCAACGGTTCATCCAGCTCACTAGATATGGGGAGTTGAGGGATCGAACTGATGTGTTCCATATCCGCAGATCGGTCCACATTTAACAGAGAGTTAAAATATTCTGCCCAACGCTTGAGAACTTCTTCCTTACTTTTGAGAAGGCCTTCACCACTAGCAGGCTTAAGTGGCACTTTAGCAAGTGAAGTCGCACCAATTAACTTCCGAAGCTCCGAATAGAATTCTCCTAGCTGGTTATTGTCCGCGAGCCATTGCATTTGGCGAGCTTTGTCCTGCCACCATTTATTCTTTATTCCCCGAGTTAGTCTGCGCAGCTCTAGGTCACTTTCCCTGATCTCTGCAATACCACGCTGACTCGTTCTATGCTGCCTCAGGAGGCGCCGGTGCTTGTCAATTGCGTCCCTAAAAACTTCATAATTCTCATCAAACCAGTCCTCGCTCTTATGGATTTTTAGACCCAAAGTATTCGCGGCGGTGTCCAATATATGAGATGATAGAGTCCCCCACTTAGCATCAACATCACCATCACCGACCTCCGTATCAGCGTGTTACAGTGCGGTTGCCAAGGTTTCACCGTATCTTACCCTCGTCCCGAGATTTTTAAGCCCGCCCAAGTTTAAACTTGGCGGCTTTGAATTGGCAGATCTACAAGGATGACGAAGGCAAAGACGCAGTTTAGTGACTACAAGCCGGTGATCTGTCCAACAGTGTGCTCCGCGCATGACGCGGGTGATTTGGACTTGGGAAACATCTTTTTGCCTCACTATAGCGTAGTCTATGAGGTGCCAGTGTTTGGATCTTGGGTGCATCCACGTATTTTTGTGCTTGGCGGGAAGTCTGAACATAGTGTTGGTAATCGCCAAATCGAGTTGCGCACACAGACTGAGTAGCAGGTGTCCGTTTTCGTTCATATTGCCTACTCCATGTCTACCCAAGATATTAGGCCAGGACACAAAATCCTTACCTACTCTGGCATTAAAGTCCCCCAGTAAGAGGATCTGTTCCGTGGAACGTACGTGTTCTATACAGTGAGTCAACTCCTCGTAAAATTGTTCCTTAATGTCATTAGATTTGTCTAACGTAGGTGCATAGACACTAATAATATTAAGGTGATTGTTATTGTCCAGTTTCAGGCGCAAAGTTGTAACTCGGTCTGAGATGTGCACCGGGAACTCTTGCAGCTGTTTAACAAGCCGATTCTTGATCGCAAAACCTACGCCTGATTGTCGCGATTCAGACGCTGCAAGTCCTTTCCAGAAGAAAGTGTATCCGCCACCTTGCTCCACCAGCTCCCCTTCGTCAGCGAGATGTGTTTCGCTGATAGCAGCCACATCTACGTCATAGCGAGAGAGCTCACGAGCCACAATGGCGGTCTTTCGCTCGGGACAGCTGTTCTCTTTGCGGTCAAGGAGTGTTCGTACATTCCATGCGCCGAAGGTCATATCCAGTTTTATTGGCGTTTTGGTAAAATGTTTACTGTTGCGTCGACCACGAAATTTATGGATGCGGAGGCAGCCGCGGTTACTACCATCCTTTTAAGTTGGGGAAAGCAATTTTAAGGGCACCTTTTCTAGCCCCCTCCAAGGCTGAGCAAGGAGAGCAGTGCTACCCTAAAAAGGGCTGCTCTGTCACCCCGGGTGCTGCCGAATCCACTCTGTCACCCCAGTTCAGAGCGGAAGCGACCACGATGATATGAAACCACCCCCGGAGCCGCCTATGTGCAGGCCTCAGACAAAACCCAGTCTGCATCAAACCGAGCCTCTCTACTTTAGCCCATCGCCACAGGACTTTAAGTCTTCGGAGTCCAATTTGCGAAGCAGTCATCTGCGCAGGAATATTTTTAGTGCATAAGCGGTCGCGCAGTCGCAGATGCCCTCTCTCGTCCTCATCCCCCGTGACCCAGTGGAACGGGAACCGCTACGACTGGTTGAGGGTTCGGATGCAGTCTCTAGCCAGCAGTCACTTCTGACCTCAACTACCGCCCTAGGCCATTGACTTTGCCTTGCTAACTCGCCGAATCCACCAGGACTCGATGCTTATCAGCGTGAGCTGCCTTTTCCGCCGAGTAAGACTTGTGCACATGCGGGAGGTATCCGCGTGAAAACCTGTTTGCCTAAGCCTAACAGGCCCCCTCATCAGGTTTAGCCCACGAGCCGACGTGGTGTACCAGGGTGTGGCCGTCGTGTGCACAACGACTACTTGGAGCCACCGATGAGAGTTTGTAGAGTGACTGCCAGTACGATTTGCCTACCCTTGGGGCCGGCTGCAAATCCTGGAGCACCCTACTACACCCCCCGTACAGATATCAGATTGTCAGCATGGTTTCAGACCAGGCTACAGCACAAAAAGTAATCTTTTGAACTTGTCAACCTCGGTTGTACCTCAGGTAGACTCAGGTAAAAGTGTGGACGTATGTTACTTCGACTTTAAAAAAGTTTTTGATACGGTTGATGGTGATGTCGCACTTCAAAAGTTGGCGGAGTTTGGATTCACGCCCCATACCCTGAAATTATTTGCCTGCTATCTATCAAACAGGAAACAATATGTCGACTACGGTGGGTATATCTCTACAGAATATACAATTAACTCGGGCATAAGTCAAGGAAGTAATTTGGGCCCCTTGGAGTTTGTTATTATTATTAATGACTTGCCCAAGGTGCTTAGAAACGCGAAATGTCTTATGTTTGCAGATGATATCAAATTGTTCTTGCCTATAGAATCCCCGCAAGATCATGACCGACTTCAAAGCGACATAGATAGGGTAAATCAATGGACCCAGGAGAACAAAATGCCTCTGAATCTAGATAAATGCATGGCAATAACCTATAGTCGTCAACGCGAGCCTCACCATCATCCGTATCACGTCAATGGAGTTTTGCTCCCTAGGGTACGGGAGGTTAGGGATCTTGGGGTGACTTTCGATTCACAGTTGTCGTTCCGTAATCACATCGTGAACATATGCAAGGGTGCTTTTCGCTTACTTGGATTTGTGCTCCGCACAACCCGTGGGTTTGCCAATAACATAACATAACATAAACGTTCACGCCGGCAGAGGTACCAATACTCCTGAACTCACATGGCAAGCGCCATCTAGTTTCCAGAGAAGGTACCCACGTTTTGCTTAGACAGTGTACTCACGTGATAGGGGGCAGGCCTATCGCCGTTTTTGTACGAATACACTGTCACATGACTAAGTACAACTCAGCCATGTGGGTTTCCTCACGATGTTTTCCCTCACCGTTAGCAACCATGATAAATTAACCACACATATGACTTTAGAAAAGACAAATTGGTGTAGGCCCGTCCCAGGATTGGTTTGCCAATATACAAGCAATTAAAGCTTTTTATAATTCATTGGTTCGTTCGAAGCTAGAATATAACGCAGTCATCTGGGCTCCGCATGAGGAGAAATATCGCCTCATGTTGGAGAAGATTCAAAATAAATTCACTAGGTTTTTATATATGAAATTATACGGAGTTTACCCTTAATATCCGCTGATGTACCCCACTTTATTCGTTCTGTGTATGGTGGGGTATAACACGTTGGAGGTAAGGAGAGACTTAAAACTTTTGATTTACTTATTTAATGTAATTAAAGGTACAGTAAAAAATAGCACTATTTTAAGTCAGATTAAAATAGTAATCCCTAATAGAACCCTAAGACGGCGGTGGGGAAATTTGATATCGTTGCCAGTGGCACGTACCAATCTTCTAAAAGAAACCCCGCTGACTCGGGCGTTTGTGGCACTCGGTGAGATCGCGGAACAAATTGATATTTTCGCATGTTCTTTGACTGACTTCACCAAATGCTCATTGCATTATTTATGTTACAATGTAAACTAGTTGCTTTAATTAATTGTATTGTTAACTTTTAAATTATTAAATGTGTAATCTAGTTATTGTATTGTTAACTTGTAAATTATTTAATGTGTAATTTAGTTGCATTAGGTGACACTACCTGTAAAAACTATATTTCATGACAAATAAAAAAATAAATAAACAATAGAACGATATAAAGAACGAAAGAAAGAACGATAGAACGATATATAAACGATAGAACGATATTTAAACGATAGAACGATATATAAACGATAGAACGATATAAAGAACGATAGAACGATATATAGAACTAAAGAACGATATATAAACGATAGAACGATATATAAACGATAGAACGTTATATAGAACGATAGTGTGATATAAAGAACGATAGAACGATATATAGAACTAAAGAACGATACATAAACGATAGAACGATATATAAACGATAGAACGTTATAAAGAATGTTAGAACGATATATAAACGATAGAACGATATATAAACGATACAACGATAGAACGATATATAAACGATAGAACGATATGTTAACGATAGAACGATATGTTAACGATAGAACGATATATAAACAATAGAACGATATATAAACAATAGAACGATACAAAGAACAAAAGAAAGAACGATAGAACGATATATAAACGATAGAACGATATAAAGAACGATAGAACGATATATAAACGAAAGAACGATATAAAGAACGTTAGAACGATATATAAACGATACAACGATAGAACGATATATAAACGATACAACGATAGAACGATATATAAACGATAGAACGATATATAAACGATAGAACGATATATAAACGATAGAACGATATATAAACGATAGAACGATATATAAACGATAGAACGATATATAAACGATAGAACGATATATAAACGATAGAACGATATATAAACGATAGAACGATATATAAACGATAGAACGATATATAAACGATAGAACGATATATAAACGATAGAACGATAGTACGATATATAAACGATAGAACGATATTTTAACGATAGAACGATATATAAACGATAGAACGATATGTTAACGATAGAACGATATATAACTTCTAAAGAACGATACATAAACAATAGAACGATATAAAGAACGATAGAACGATATATAGAACTAAAGAACGATATATAAACGATAGAACGATATAAAGAAAAATAGATAAAACGATAGAACGATATATAAACGATAGAACGATATATAAACTATAGAACGATAGAACGATATATAAACGATAGAACGATATATTAACGATAGAACGATATATAAACAATAGAACTATATGTTAACGATAGAACGATATATAAACGAAAGAACGATATATAACTACTCTAGAACGATATGTTAACGATAGAACGATATATAAACGATAAAACGATATATAAACGATAGAACGATATATAAACGATAGAACGATATGTTAACGATAGAACGATATATAAACGATAGAACGATATAAAGAACAAAAGAAAGAACGATAGAACGATATATAAACGATAGAACGATATATAAACGATAGAACGATATGAAGAACGATCGAACGATATATAAACGATAGAACGATATAAAGAACGTTAGAACGATATATAAACGATAGAACGATATATAAACGATACAACGATAGAACGATATATAAACGATAGAACGATATATAAACGATAGAACGATATATAAACGATAGAACGATATATAAACGATAGAACGATAGAACGATATATAAACGATAGAACGATATATAAACGATAGAACAATATATAAACAATAGAACGATATATAAACGATAGAACGATATATAAACGATAGAACGATATAAAGAACGATAGAACGATATATAAACGATAGAACGATATAAAGAACGTTAGAACGATATATAAACGATAGAACGATATATTACTACTCTAGAACGATATATAAACGATAGAACGATATATAACTACTCTAGAACGATATATAAACAAAAGAACGATATAAAGAACAAAAGGAAGAACGATAGAACGATATATAAACGATAGAACGATAGAACGATATATAAACGATAGAACAATATAAAGAACGTTAGAACGATATATAAACGATAGAACGATATATAAACAATAGAACGATATAAAGAACAAAAGAAAGAACGATAGAACGATATATAAACGAAAGAACGATATATAACTACTCAAGAACGATATATAAACGATAGAACGATATATAACTACTCTAGAACGATATATAAACGATAGAACGATATAAAGAACAAAAGGAAGAACGATAGAACGATATATAAACGATAGAACGATATATAAACGATAGAACGATATATAAACGATAGAACGATATGTTAACGATAGAACGATATATAAACGATAGAACGATATATAACTTCTAAAGAACGATACATAAACAATAGAACGATATAAAGAACGATATATAGAACTAAAGAACGATATATAAACGATAGAACGATATATAAACGATAGAACGATAGAACGATATAAAGAAAAATAGATAAAACGATAGAACGATATATAAACGATAGAACGATATATAAACTATAGAACGATAGAACGATATATAAACGATAGAACGATATAAAGAACGATAGAACGATATATAGAACTAAAGAACGATATATAAACGATAGAACGATATATAAACGATAGAACGTTATATAGAACGATAGAACGATATAAAGAAAAATATAAAGAACGATATAAAAACGATAGAACGATATAAAGAACGATAGAACGATATATAGAACTAAAGAACGATATATAAACGATAGAACGATATAAAGAACGAAAGAACGATATAAAGAACGTTAGAACGATATATAAACGATAGAACGATATAAAGAACGATAGAACAATATATAAGCTACGTTATTGACAATTCAAATGATGCATTGAGTTATTTTTATGAACAGTTTAATAAAATACTAGATGACTGTGTACCACAGAAAAAGCGTTATACAGGCTGCCCCAGGTATTCTTATCCTGAACGGTATTCACCTGAGTTAAAACGCGACATTGCGGAAAAAGCCTTAGCATTAGGTGACACTACCTGTAAAAACTATATTTCATGACAAATAAATAAACAATAGAACGATATAAAGAACGAAAGAAAGAACTATAGAACGATATATAAACGATAGAACGATATTTAAACGATAGAACGATATATAAACGATAGAACGATATAAAGAACAAAAGGAAGAACGATAGAACGATATATAAACGATAGAACGATATATAAACGATAGAACGATAGAACGATATAAAAACGATAGAACGATATGTTAACGATAGAACGATATATAAACGATAGAACGATATGTTAACGATAGAACGATATAAAGAACGTTAGAACGATATATAAACGATAGAACGATATATAAACGATAGAACGATATATAAACGATAGAAAGAAAGAACGATAAAACGATATATAAACGATAGAACGATATATAAACGATAGAACGATATATAAACGATAGAACGATATTTAAACGATAGAACTATATATAAACGATAGAACGATATATAACTACTAAAGAACGATATATAAACGATAGAACGATATAAAGAACGATTGAACGATATATAGAACTAAAGAACGATACATAAACGATAAAACGATATAAAGAACGATAGAACGATATATAAAGAATAGAACGATATAAAGAACGAAAGAAAGAACGATAGAACGATATATAAACGATAGAACGATATAAAGAACGTTAGAACGATATATAAACGATAGAACGATAGATAAACGATAGAACGATATATAAACGATAGAACGATATGTTAATGATAGAACGATATATAAACGATAGAACGATATATAAACGATAGAACGATATATAAACGATAGAACGATATATAAACGATAGAACGATATAAACACGATAGAACGATATATAAACGAAAGAACGTTATATAGAACGATATATAAACGATAGAACGATATAAAGAACGATAGATAGAACGATAGAACGATTTTTTTTTTTATTGATCTACAAAACCAAGTACAAAATTAGAAAAGTAACAATACAAAACAATATTGACGACATGTGTTTCATTTGCACTCTACTTGATGTAGATACTGCATGCTCGTTAATACATAAATTAATATTCTATCTTAGACCTATGATTGTAAACACAAGAACAAAAAATACATTAAAAATTAAAATAAAAATAAAACACTAAAAAATTTAAATTAATTTAAAAGAATTTAAAAAAGATCAGACAAAAATGGCATGAAAAAGATGATAACAAAACTCAAAAAAAAAAAATATGGAGAACTGTAATAAATTGATAATGAGTGTTTCACGGCTGCCAAGCTATCATTAAATATATCTAAAAGTGATCGAACTGAGTTTGTTGACGAACACATGCGATAAATAGGGGAGTGAATTCCTAGATTGGTTCTTACTGACGGAAGACGAAAGGTTTTATTATTTTGTAGCCTACTACAGGATCGTGGAATTGAAAAATTTAATGATTCTAAAATAGTTCAGGAGAATCTATTTGGCCGTTTATTTTTTTGTAGATAAAAAGAATATCTGATATGGTCCTGCGACTTTTAAGTGTTTGAAGTTTATAATGAGATAGTCTTTTATCATAAGAAGTTAGGGTATGGCATAGGCGATCATTGAAGCTTAACATGTAGAGAAACCTCTTTTGCACAATTTCTAGACGATTCGAGTGAACTAAGTACCCTGGGTTCCATACCACACTGTTAAACTCCAAGATACTCCGAACCAAGGCCTTATAAATTAATATGGTGACTTGAGAATTTTGCAGTACCTTAGTTTGCCTATTTATGAAGCCAGCCAAACGCGAAGTCTTCTGGATAATATAATTAAGATGCTCCTGGAAGTTTAGCTTATTATCGACCATTACGCCCAAATCCCTGACACATTCTTTTGGAGGTAAAACCTGTTCGCTTATTTTGGAAGTGGCATTTTGGCAAAGTTTTTTCCGAGAAAAATTTATATAGAAACATTTTTCGGGGTTCAACTGTAAGTTATTTTGATTGCACCACCACTCTAATGTTCTAAGGTCAGCCTGAAGTAGTTGGATGTCGGTTTCTTCCTTAATTACCCGATATATTTTTAAATCATCTACGTACATTTTGCATTTTGACTTAATTAAATCAGGAAGATCATTTATAAATACCAGAAAGAATAGTGGTCCGAGATGAGATCCTTGTGGTACCCCTAAAGGTACTTGACACTCCTTAGACTTAAACCCATGGGTACAAACTAACTGTTAGCGTTTAGAAAGATAAGACTTACACCATCGCAATAGTGAACCGTGAACACCCATCGATTCAAGACGCATCAGAATTATATCTTGATCCGCAAGATCGCAGGCCTTCCTAAAATCAGTGTAAATAGCATTCACTTCGTTACCTTTGTCTAACTCAGTAGCTATATCAGAAATGTAGGAGACCAGATTTGTAGTCGTAGACTTCAACGGTAGAAAACCATGTTGATTTTTGTTAATAGCTGTTCTTAGGTGTGTCAACAGATGTTTTTGAACGATTGCTTCTAGTATTTTACCAATTATACACAACATGGATATTGGTCTATACAGAGCAATATTATTTGGATCCCTACCTTTTGGAATAGGAGTTAAGTGGGCTAATTTCCACTTTTGGGGAAAGACTCCTGCTTTCAATGATACATTAAAAATATATGTAAGAGGTAGAGATATAATTTTAGCGCAGTTTCTAATAACAAGTGGTGGAATAGTATCTGGACCCGGTCCCTTGTTACAATCTAGTGATTGAAGTTGTCTCAGTACTTCCTCTTCTGTTATAGTTAAGCAACCTATATTTGAACACGTATATACGTTTATGTTATGTTATGTTATGTTCAAACGTTCATATATCGTTCTATCGTTCTATCTATCGTTCTTTATATCGTTCTATCGTTCTAAATATCGTTCTATCGTTTATATATCGTTGTATCGTTTATATATCGTTCTATCGTTTATATATCGTTCTTTAGTTTTTTATATCGTTCTTTATATCGATCTTTCGTTTATATATCGTTCTATCGTTTATATATCGTTCTTTCGTTCTATATATCGTTCTATCGTTTATGTATCGTTCTATTGTTTATATGTCGTTCTATCGTTTATATGTCGTTCTATCGTTTATATATCGTTCTATCGTTCTTTATATCGTTCTATCGTTTATATATCGTTCTATCGTTTAAATATCGTTCTATCGATTATATATCGTGCTTTATATCGTTCTATCGTTTATATATCGTTATATCGTTAATATATCGTTCTATCGTTCATATATCGTTCTATCATACTATCTCTCGTTCTTTATATCGTTCTATCGTTTAGATATCGTTCTATCGTTCTTTATATCGTTCTATCGTTTATAAATCGTTCTATCGTTCTATCTGTCGTTCTTAACATCGTTCTATCGTTATTATATCGTTCTATCGTTTATATATCGTTCTATCGTTTATATATCGTTCTATCGTTCTTTATATCGTTTATATATCGTTCTATCGTTTATATTTCGTTCTATCGTTTTATCTATCGTTTATATATCGTTCTTTATATCGTTATATCTCTCGTTCTTTAAACCGTCAATATATCGTTTATATATCGTTCTATCATTCTATCTCTCGTTCTTTATATCGTTCTATCGTTTATATATCGTTCTATCGTTCTTTATATTGTTCTATCGTTTATAAAGCGTTCTATCGTTCTATCTGTCGTTCTTAACATCGTTCTATCGTTAATATATCGTTCTATCGTTTATATGTCGTTCTATAATTTATATATCGTTCTATCGTATATATATCGTTCTATCGTTCTTTACATCGTTCTATGGTTTATATATAGTTCTATCGTCCTACTACGATACGAACGATACTAGAACGATATAAAGAACGATAGATAGAACGATAGAACGATATATGAACGTTTGAACATAACATAACATAAACGTTCACGCCGTTTATCCCCGAAGGGGTTGGCAGAGGTACCAATACTCCTGAACTTTTGCTTAGACAGTGTACTCACGTGATAGGGGGCAGACCTATCGCCGTTTAAACGATATATAAATGATAGAAAGATATATGAACGATAGATAGAACGATAGAACGATATATAAACGATAGAACGATATATGTTTATATAGAACGATAGAACGATATATAAACGATAGAACTTATTTAATGGAAATAATAACACAAATAATATTAATTATACAAAATAATTCACATATTTAACGAATAATCTATAGAACGATATATAAACGATAGAACGATATATAACTGATAGAACGATATATAAACGATAGAACGATATATAAACGATAGAACGATATATAAACGATAGAACGATATATAAACGATCGAACGATATGTTAACGATAGAACGATATATAAACGATAGAAGGATACATAAACGATAGAACGATGTATAGAACGATAGAACGATATATGTTTATATAGAACGATAGAACGATATATAAACGATAGAACTTATTTAATGGAAATAATAACATAAATAATATTAATTATACAAAATAATTCACATATTTAACGAATAATCTATAGAACGATATATAAACGATAGAACGATATATAACTGATAGAACGATATATAAACGATAGAACGATATATAAACGAAAGAACGATATATAAACGATAGAACGATATAAAAAACGATAGAAAGATATATGAACGATAGATAGAACGATAGAACGATATATAAACGATACAACGATATATGTTTATATAGAACGATAGAACGATATATAAACGATAGAACTTATTTAATGGAAATAATAACATAAATAATATTAATTATACAAAATAATTCACATATTTAACGAATAATCTATAGAACGATATATAAACGATAGAACGATATATAAACGATAGAACGATATATAAACGATAGAACGATATATAAACGATAGAACGATATATAAACGATAGAACGATATGTTAACGATAGAACGATATATAAACGATAGAAGGATACATAAACGATAGAACGATGTATAGAACGAAAGAACGATATATAAACGATAGAACGATATATAAACGAAAGAACGATATATAAACGATAGAACGATATAAAAAACGATAGATAGAACTATATATAAACGATATATAGAACTATATATAAACTACCGTTTATATATCGTTCTATATATTGTTCTTTATATCGTTCTATCGTTTATATATCGTTCTATCGTTCTTTATGTCGTTCTATCGTTCTTTATATCGTTCTATCGTTTATATATCGTTCTATCGTTTATATATCGTTCTATTGTTCATTATATCGTTCTATCGTTTATATATCGTTCTATCGTTCTTTATATTGTTCTATCGTTCTTTATATCGTTCTATCGTTTATATATCGTTCTATCGTTTATATATCGTTCTATCGTTCTATATATCGTTATATCGTTTATAGATCGTTCTATCGTTTATATATCGTTCTATCGTTTATATATCGTTCTATCGTTTATATATCGTTCTATCGTTTATATATCGTTCTATCGTTTATATATCGTTCTATATATCGTTCTTCATATCGTAGAAGTATGATTCCAAAACTTTTGCCAACCAATTATGAGAGCTTGCCTTTTAAATACATCTTTAGTGTGTACTACTTGTTATTCTTATTTAGTATCCTACTTACCATGTTAAAAATATAAATAAAAACATTTTAGGTATAGGCCTCAGATGCCATCAAAGGCATAGGTTTGTTTTCAATTGGAGCGAAGCTCCATTTACCCCCGACTTTTGTGTTTGGCTTGTGACATCGATCCTCCTAAACGGCTGGACCGACTTCTACCAAACTTTGCATGGTGGTTATAAACATCGAGTACCAGACCGTGAAGCAGAGTTTTTCTAAAAAATTTTACCTTTGGAATAATCACCTTTAAAAGATTTCCATGTAAGTCTATGGGAAACTTTTGTATACAAAACTAGTACGCGCTCATACAATTTTTCATTGTTCAAAAGAAGCGAAGCTCCGCTCCAATTTTAGGTATTTGAAGCTTTAATGCCAGCCTTGTTTTATGTAACAAAAATATTTTATGCACCATATTTTTTTAAGAAATAAAAACATTTCATTTCATTTTAATACAAATCGCACCATCTAGTGAAATTATTCAAATTCATTAGAAGTTTTGATATGGTTTTACTCAATTAACTGTAGGCAAGTATTTTTTTTACGTGCATGCAACCTGCGCTCATTGATCCATGACAATATATTTTTAAAAGGCAGGCGTCCGAAGTATAAAGAATAAAAGAGCATGTATGAGAAAATTTATGGATGTAAACGAAACTAGGAGGTTTTTCAGGATCGTAAAAAGTGGTGATCGATAGTCTCTGCAGATGGGAACTAGTAGCATTAGTATATGTATGTATTTTGAATTTTTCATATACAAAAAGAAAAATAGCAGAAATATTAACCCTAAAATCAATTGAAGCAAATGTCTAGATTTTATGAGGCAAAGAAAGGTCGTGTCCCTTACCAAGTGACGTAGAACAAATCACAAACATTTTCCCGATTCCCAATAAACTATTACGCCCTATTGGCTCACGTGTTTACTGAGATAACTTACATAAATACTGTAATATTATATTTTATATTATTAAATAAAGTAAAATTGCTAAAGAGATTTGTTGAATTTATACATACATATACCCACGGCTATAAATCCCTTAACGGGGTAGCCAGAGTTGGAATGAGAAATACCTCAGCCACTTTTGGAAGTTGATTGGGGAAAAGTTAGTAATAATAAATGTTTTTGGTGACGGGTCTCCAACCACATCGCCCAAAAATCACTTATACCCCCTAAAAAGCCCCTATACCCTTAGTCGCCTCTTACGATCACCCACGGGTAGAAATGGGGTAGTGCTATTCTAAGCCGACACTACACGGGTTGTTGAATTTATGTGGTTGCTTGTTTTTGGCGTGTAGTGCTGGCTTAGAATGTCACTTCCACTTTTACCCACGGTTGTCGTAAGAGGCTTTCGTAAGAAGAGTGGGGCTTTTGCAAGTGGTTTTTGGGCGATGCGGTTGGAGACCCACCACCAAGGATAATTTATTTCTCTTATCTTCGCCCCTATCAACTTCCAAATGTGTCTCTAGCTCTAAAGCTATGGCAACACCTTTTTGGGATTTATAGCCGTGTGAGTATATTTATGGATGTATGTTTATAATATTGCCACGTGGGCAGTTCCAAAACCTATTCAAAAAAATAGAATAATGTAAAACTACTAATTTGGGGACGATAATTTTAGACAATACCGTTTCGACAAAGCTAAAACACGTATAAAAGTACTTATATGGAAAAAACATATCACGCCATTTAGTAAACTAATGCAGCTTATGGTATAGAAGCATCGACCTTAAAGTTTTTTCATGCAAGAGAGATTTCTCAGCAATTTCAATAACTTTATCACTTGTAAGAATACTAAAAAACCTAACTTTGTAAAAAAATAATATTTAAATGATTGAAAACACGCCGAGTACTTTAATAACTAAGAATGGAACCCACATATCGATATGCCTGTAGTGCACATACTCGTAAGTTAGATTGCCCTAAGTTACAATTCATGGTTTATTAGATGGAGGATGGAGGTAACTTAGATGAAGCGGTTTCTATATATTGAACATGCGTGATTTGACCGTGAGGAGACCGTGATAGCCAAGTGGGTAGAACACTCGGTTATCGTGCAAACGACTAGTGTTCAAATCCTGGGTCGGGCCTACACCAATTGTCTTTTCTAAAGACATATGTGTGGTTAATTTATCATGGTTGTTAACGGTGAGGGAAAACATCGTGAGGAAACCCACATGGCTGAGTTGTACTTAGTCATGTGACAGTGTATTCGTACAAAACGGCGATAGGCCTGCCCCCTATCACGTGAGTACACTGTCCATGCAAAACGTGGGTACTCTGAACATCAGGTGACAAAGTCACGTGATCTTCAGAAGTTTTAGTACTTCTGCCAACCCCTTCGGGGATATTCGGCGTGAACGTTTATGTTTATGTTTATGAACATGCGTGATTACTTGTTTGAGAGGCCTAACACCGAAGTTCTCCTAGTTGTAGTAATATATGATGTGTGAAGCAAAGGCATATTTTTTTAACCGACTTCAAAAAAGGAGTGGAAGGAGGTTTTTTTATGTTTTTTCGCTGATTTCTTTGCTATTTATGAACTGATTTTGATTATTATTTTTTTGTTCGAAAGAAAATACTCCCGGATTAGTACCATGATGACGATATCAGGGTCTGATGATGGGATCCTGGAGAAATCGAGCGGAACCCTCAAATTTTATAGGCAAATGTACCGCGTTTTACATATTTTATGGTTTTATATTGATATTTGCTCCTGAAAATCATATTTATATGCTGCTGAGCTGATGATGGAAGGTATGGGTCCTCAATCGCTAGGAGTAAGGAAATAGTTCTTTCAACATTCTATATAGATTTATACTCCTCTTCGTAGCTTTTATGAAGAGAAGTACAGGTTCACTAAACATTTCTTTTGTTATATTATTGTTACCGAGAAAGTACCATGAGACCAGGATCTGAGGATCTGATGATGACATCCCAGGAAATCGAGGGGACTGTCGCAACTCACAATCATTTGACAGTATATTTGTTCAAAACGCCGATAGGCCTGCCCTGTATAAGGTGAGAACACTGTCCAAGCAAATCGTGGGTACTCTGAACAACAGATGACAATGTCACGTGATATTCAGAAGTATTACTACCTCTGCTAACCCCTTCGGGGATATTCGGCGTGAACGTTTGAGTCTTTCCTGAAATGTAGAATTGTAGACCATCGCCTTTCGAGGGATTTCAAGAACAATTTAAAGTTACATAATAATATGGTTGAGCATATTTAATATCGTACAATAATAGAAATACACAAAACACGAAGAATAATACAGTAACCGTCGCTTTCTTATCCGAGAAGCATCTTTGCCAGGTCTACCCATCTCTGTAACTCGTAAAATAAAATATTTTTTAACAAAAAGGAAACCGACTTCATAGTTGAAAAAACAATCTACTAAAAAGTACGAAATAAGTTTTTTAATTGAATATGAGTACTGTGATTAATACCTAAGCAATTTGTTTAATCCACACGCGTTAGTTCAACCTACCTAAATATTGAAATTCTCTTAAATTAATTTTTGAGTCGGTGCCAGTCAAACAAAAGTAAATTCACCCTTCTATCTATCTCTGATTATTACAATCTAAACAATATAATATCTATCGCCTAACGTTTTAAATAGTAATACGTACAAAAATAAATTTACCCTACAACTACAAGGTATCCTACATTGTACATGTAGGTATATGAAGTGCGAAATACACACTTATTATTATCAATCATCACGCAGGCTGGCACCGGCTCACAAATTAATTTAAGAGAATTTTAATATTTAGGTGGGTTGAACTGACGCGTGTGGAGTAAAGAAATTGCTAAGGTATTAATCACAGTACTCATATTCAATTAAAAAACTTATTTCGTACTTCTTAGTAGATTGTTTTTCCAACTATAAAGTCGGTTTCCTTTTTGTTAAAAAATATTTTTCTGATATGCTGACGTCATATCCCTAATGGAGATAGCAGGAGTTCTAGTACAAGCGCTATTTTATCGTCACGTTATCGTTTAGAATGAGATGACAGTATACGATACTAAGTAAGCTTACAAGAGATGGCTGTTATAAACCACGCGATATCTAATTAAAAGGTGCTAGCTAGCTATTTAAATGTTATGCGCTATGTTATTTTTTCTATGATAAGTATAATTAACGAATAGACATTCGCTATAGGCATAAGCTCGCCAAAGGTGTCCACATTGACTGACCCAGTATTGATGTCATCCATCAGATCCACGCTACTTTCACCTAGTCATCGGTCTCTCTTATATTATGTATACATCTAGTTTTTTTATGAGGTCCTTATAAAATTTAACAACGCTGCAAGCACTTAAATTGTCCTGCTAAGGCGCGATCTCACTGACTGAAAAAAAATATGACGTTCCACTGTAATGTGTATAATATAAATAAATAAATAAAACAAAAATGTTAAGAGTAGGTTATCGGTCGTAAATATTATTCTCCTTAAACCGAATTGTACCAATCACCATTTTTAACCAATCACAGCAATAGAAAGTGAAATTATTTTTACCGTATTTTTAGGGATATACATATACATGTTTTCAATTAGCAAGTAGGAAATAAAGATCACAGCCAAATTATAAAGAATACTGTTAAAATAGTAGCCGGAACAACGCTGTGAAATTCCATCCGAATGCGGAACAATCAGATTTTTGGAACAATCTAGTTATGCCTGCAATATCCTAAACAAAGTGGAATACATCTCACAAAGTGATCTTGTGAGCTCTGATGGAGTTCGAAATTTTGAAGCTCGCATTTATTTGCATTTACTCGGACCGAACTTAAGACTAAGGTGAAAGGAATATTACAAATAAATAAAGAATAAATAAAGGAAAGAAAAATGTCGACACAGGCGGGAATCGAACCCGCGACCTCAGGTATACGCCCCCTTCGCTCTGCCAATTGAGCTACCGTGTCAATGGCTGCCAGCGCGAAATTCTTCTATCCTTTATTTCTTTTACACGTTTAAGTAGTGTTTGCGTTTCCTACCTCCGATGAACAAAAAGATTTAAATTATGTGATATTTAGGCGTTTTCAACATTTGCATTTTATCTGAAAAGGTAGACAAGTGGCCTTCCGAATTAGTAAAAATTCGGAGGTAGGAAACGCAAACACTACTTAAACGTGTAAAAGAAATAAAGGATAGAAGAATTTCACGCTGGCAGCCATTGACACGGTAGCTCAATTGGCAGAGCGACGACGGGGGCGTATACCCGAGGTCGCGGGTTCGATTCCCGCCTGTGTCGAATTATTTTTTCCTTTATTTATTCTTTATTTATTAGTAATAATCCCCACGTGAGGTTTTCATGAACAAAAAGATTTAAATTATGGAAGGAATATTATTAAAACTATTCGTTGTTTACAAAATCAATATATATTTTTTGATGTTCTTTAGAGTTTGGGTTGATTAAGACGGGTAGGCAGAGACTATCGATCGTCCCTTTGCACGATCCTGGAAAACATCTCTAGCTTCATTTACATCCATTAATCTTTTTATACATACTCTTTTATTCTTCATATTACAGACGCAGATTTTTGTCCTCCGAGGTCGTCCTTTATTGACGTAGCGTAGTCGTAGAGTCAGCAATTATACTTTGAAACGAAAACAAGGAGAGCTATAGATCCAGTTATACGTAAAAGATGACCACGCAAGACGTTTGAACTATAGATAGAGAACGTTTCAACGAAACCGTTTGCCGTGTAGTGCCGGTTTAGAAAGTCACTACCCCTTTCTCCCGACGGATGTGGTAAGAGGCGATAACGACTGATATTTTTAATTAATTGGATACTGACTTTAGAATCTGTAATTTTAATTGAGTTTTTTTTATTGTATTTTTGCATTTATTCTTATAATAAAAATCTAATATTTTTTTATTTTTTAAGGGAATTTTGGGCGATGCGGTTGGAGACCCATCACCAACAACCTTTAGTTTTACCATCTTGTCCCCACGCAACTTCCAAAAGTGGCTGAGGGATTTCTAATTCCTTAGCTCTGGCTACCCCTTCTAGAGATTTAAAACCGTGAGTATATGTGTGTATGTAATATTTTAGTATGAGGAACTCTTAACATCATCTAACTCAAAATCATGGCGCCCTGATTAGTTGTAAAATGGCTACCGCGTCACTATTTCTCGACTAAAAGTTGAGAAAATACTCTGTAAAGCATTTGAGTTTAAGCTATTAAATTAATTTTATTTTTGAATCATTAATTATGCAGATATCTTGCGGCCCATGGAAATTATATATGTAGACAATATACCTAGACGACAAATTTAATTTTCCACATGAAAATACCTACGGGTAAACTTCATATAGCTCAGGCGTGTAACCTATAAAGATGGTTAAAATAATATATGGCGCGTGTAGAAAATACCAACTTCCCTACATTAGTTAACTTATTATTTTAACTAACACAACAAGCACTACTTGGTTGCACGCATACGATCTAAGAGTCGAGTGATTACAACAGCACTACTTTGATACAACACATAAGGCGAATGAAAGAGCAATTTTTCGACTTGAGGAAAGCTAAAGTGTGGTATAAAAGCAACTTTATGGCATCTATAGCACTTTTTAACTTTTGCGTTGCAATTACTTGATATTTTGACGACTATTAAGCTATTGCTATGATAAATCTTACAATATTTACTGCACTAAAAGCTGAAAGTAGTGCGCCCAAATCGCATTGAAAGAACGTGCATAGAGCTTTCATATGACATTTTCGAGATCCATCTTACGACTAATTGCTGCAACGGAAACGTGCTGATGACTTTATTTCGATATATTTTTGCTATCTGGGGACTAAGAGTATGAGAGTTTTTTAAATGGTTGTTGGGCGATGCGGTCTAAAACCAACGATACTTTGTCTGAGGAGTTTCTAGCTTTGAAGCTCTGGCTATATTTTTTTGGGATTTGTGGCCGTGAGTGTATGTATGTATGTTTCAACGAAAGTAATAGTCCAATGTGATACAGAGATGTTGGTAGAAAACTATGGAAGCGAGATAGTTTAGTTGCAATCAAACAAATAATAAGCATAAGCATAAATAAGCATAAACGTTCACGCCGAATATCCCCGAAGGGATTGGCAGAGGTACTAATACTTCTGAACATCACGTGACTTTGTCACCTGGTGTTCAGAGTACCCACGTTTTGCATGGACAGTGTACTCACGTGATAGGGGGCAAGCCTATCGCCGTTTTGTACGAATACACTGTCACATGACTAAGTACAACTCAGCCATGTGGTTTTCCTCACGATGTTTTCCCTCACCGTCAAAGTGGAGAACAATAGCATATGTCCTCTCCAATTGGAAGTATGGGCTCGAGTAGTAGTCGGTACTCTGAATAACAACTGCCAAAGGAATTTGGGTAATATACATACACATACTCAAGGCCGTAAATCCCATAAAGGGGTAGCCAGAGCTTCAGAGTTAGAAATTCCTCAGCCACATTTGGAAGTTGATAGGGGACAAGATGGTAGAAGGTTGTTTAAAATGTAGATAAAAGATAAACCTTATACTATAAACGAAATTAAATTATCTTTTAAAATAACGGTGAACTACACATGACATTGTTTCATTTAATATAAAACTTTTCCAAGACACGTGTAGCTATAAAACAACAATCTAAAACAGCCATACATCTCGCCTAATAACTTAATTTTGACGTCCTTTCTTTGAAATACACTTACGTACTTGTTCAAGTTTTCAAAAGTTCTCCTTGCGTTTGAGAATAATGCTTTTAAGGCTTGTTCGTACCACAATTGCAAAAGAATGATACGATTGCTCCATGGTAATGTGCCGTGTAGTACCGGCTTAGAATGTCCCCCTTTTTACACACGTGTGTCGTAGGAGGCGACTAAGGGTATAGGGCTTTTTCAAAATGGTTTTTGGGCGACGCCGTTGGAGACTCATCACCAACAATCGTTTATTTAAACCATCTTCTGCTATCACATTCCAAATGTGGCTGAGGAGTTACTAGCTCTGTATCTCCGGCTGTTTGGGATTTGAAGCCGTGAGTATATGTATGTATGAAATCATTCTTTTATCCTCGGTACAATAAACAAAACATAAACATAAACGTTCACGCCGAATATCCCCGAAGGGGTTGGCAGAGGTACTAATGCTTCTGAACATCACGTGACATCACATGACTAAGTACAACTCAGCCATGAGTGTTTCCTCACGATGTTTTCCCTCACCGTTAACAACCAACAACCGATAAATTAACCACACATATGTCTTTAGAAAAGACAAATTGGTGTAGGCCCGACCCAGGATTTGAACACTAGTCTTTGCACGATAACCGAGTGTTCTACCCACTGGGCTATCACGGTGGCCTCGGTACAACTAGCCAGTTTTTAATCAAAATAAATTTCTCAAAACAGTTGATTCTAAAAGCATTGAAACTCCGAAGTCGCCGACTAAATAAACAAAATGGAGAATATTATCCAGCACAAAATAGTATTACTAAAGTAAGAGTCTGCAAGAAAATGCTTTCTATGAATATAGTACTGTAAAGTGTTCTGCAAATATGTTTCTCTCGCTGGTTTATATTATACTACGGCTCCGTAATAAATGTTTCTAGTCAATCTAGACTTGGTTAACTTTTGATATTTTTTCGTCTGCATTTTCTTTTTGATAAATGTTTTTTTTTTCGACTAAATTTTGAGACACCAACGGTCTTTATATTATTATACTATTACATAACATAACATAACATAAACGTTCAAGCCGAATATCCCCGAAGGGGTTGGCAGAGGTACTATTGTCACCTGGTGTTCAGAGTACCCACGTTTTGCATGGACAGTGTACTCACGTGATAGGGGGCAGGCCAATCGCCGTTTTTGAATGAATACACTGTCACATGACTAAGTACAACTCAGCCATGTGGGTTTCCTCACGATGTTTTCCCTCACCGTTAACAACCGTGATAAATTAACCACACATATGCCTTTAGAAAAGACAAATTGGTGTAGGCCCGCCCCGGGATTTGAACACTAGTCGCTTGCACGTCAACCGGTGTTCTACCCACTGAGCTATCACGTCGTCTATATCATACTATTATTCTCTAATAAAAACTCAATACAGATCTAAAGCCGAGTCGGTACTTAATTATTGATTGATGAATGTGCTTTCTATAAGAAGCTACCAAGGCCATTGAATAGTAGTGTAGCAGTGTAGAGACGGCTATTGCAAACAATATAGTGCCAACTCTCGTGCATACATTAGCGGACTCATTCGCACACATAACGGCATCTCCCTCTTATCCTATATCGCGTCGCGCTATTAAGGAGTTTAACATTCAAGTCACAAAAACGTAGTTATTGCACAACGAGGTGTACAGGCCAGTATATCTTTGGTTTCAAATTCAGCTGAAATATTTCACGCACATCTTTTATTTTGTTAAAAAAATTTGGTAAAAGACATTCGTATTAATTATACATGCAAAAATGAAGTCCGAAGGTGGCTTAAGGTACTTTAATCAGTTAAAACAATACCATCGATGTTTATTTAGGTCGATGTCGTTTAATTGGTGTTGATAAATATTTTACACCCTTAGAAGATAACCATCGTGACTTCATAACAAAAGTACATTACCCTATCGAGCATTAAGTAAACTGCACACATTGAAAACATTTCTCATTTCCATTACAAACTTAAAACTATCTCATTCAGCCTATCCAACCAAGACAGATTCCAAGCCTGTGCGGCCCGCTGTTTACAAAGTAACCAAACTTCTGATCGAGTAGTTAGTTAATCATTCAGTTTGACTTCCGCCTGACAGTTTGTGAGGCGCATAATTTATATGAATATGCATTTTAATGGCGGCCCCAAGACGGTTAGTAATTTGAAGTTTATGTTTCACGGTGACATTTGTAAAGTGAGTTTCATTAGGAAGTTTTTAAGCTGCTTTTTCGTTGAGATGCCTATTATCTGGTAGTGACAGTTTTGAAGTGAATAAAAATACATACATCCATTTACTCAGGGCTATAAATACCTAAAGGGGTAGCCAGAGCTCCAGAGCTAGAAACTTATCAGCCAAATTTGGAAGTTGATTTATTTATTTATTGTTTTGGGATATCTTTTAGTTTTTTTTTTAAATATTTTATTATTATATTATACAATATCGTAGAAATAAAGTTTGGTTGGGGATGGGTCTTCAACCAACTAAAAAACCACTTAAAAAAGCCCCTCTTTCGACACCCGTGGGTAGAAAGTGGTTGTTACCTTTCTCATTTCAATTACAAACTTAAAACTATCCCATACAGCCTATCCAACCAAGACAGATTCCAAGCCTGCGGCCCGCTGTTTACAAAGTAACCAAACTTCTGATCGAGTAGTTAGTTAGTCATTCAGTTTGACTTCCGCCTGACAGTTTGAGGCGCATAATTTATATGAATATGCATTTTAATGGCCGCCCCAAGACGGTTAGTAATTTGAAGTTTATGTTTCACGGTGACATTTGTAAAGTGAGTTTCATTAGGAAGTTTTTAAGCTGGTTTTCGTTGAGATGCATATATTATCTGGTGGAGACAGTTTTGGAATACATACATCACATAAACATACGGCTGTAAATCCCTAAAAGGGGTAGCCAAAGTTTCAGAGCTAGAAACTCCTCAACCACATTTGGAAGTTGATAGGGGACAAGATGGTAGAAATAAAGTATCTTTGGTGATGGATCTCCAATCGCATCCCCCAAAAACCACTCAAAAATGCCCCATACCCTAAATCGCCTCTTACGGCACCCGTGGGTAGAAAGGGGTTGTGGCAAGGGCAAGAATTACTACTTGAGAAACTTTGACCGACAGAAAAAAGGGTTTTGTTTTATAATCATGAGCATAAAGTACGCCTCGATAACCCAAGTATTGTAATATTGGTTGGTTGGTTATATTTAAAAAACCAAGATGACGACCGTGGGAGTGTTTTTTTGTATTCGTAACCGAATTACAAAAAACTTAATTCTTTTAGTTTCGTCATGTTTGTCTGACAATCTCTCTCACAGCAATTCATTTCCTACATGGTTGATAACTACTATGTAGATGTGAACAGTAAAATAGATAGACAATAGATAATAACAAAATTAACTCAAAAATTTTATAATTATGTTTTTCCTTATGAATCTCGTAATAAAAATCCTTCATTAAAACAACCTTATAGGCAAAATTAAGATATAATATGACTACTACTTTGAAATATCCAAAACAGCAAATAAAAAACACTCATTTAAAATAAATATCATTCCAGCATCCACATTCGTATAAAACGTTAAGCTTCCATCACACTCACAATAAACCGCGCGGTTCTCTCACGTTCAGTGTAACTTGTCGCTATCGTATTTCGTTCGCGGCTATTTGTATGTTAATACCGTTTTAAAGTAGACGCGGTGGTATTGGGCGATTGGACGAAATGGCGAGATACTGTTACGGCATTGAGAAAGATGCATAATGTGGAGATGGATTTATTATGCAATTATTGATGTATTTAATTGGCTTAGAATAGCACTACCCTATTTCTGGCTATTATTATCTCCACATAAAAAGATCCATTACCAAAAATTTTTGTTTTACAATCTTATCCCCAGACAAGTTCCAAAAGTGGCTGAGGATTTTCTTATTCCAAAGATCTGGCTACCCCTTGCAAGGAATTTCAGCCTTGAATTTATTGATGTATGTAAACAGCTTATCTACTTATTCATACGTGAACAAAAAACTATGTACTTTTTTAACGAAAATTAAGTGTAAGGAGGAATATAAAATTGCATACTTACAGTTGCAAGAATGAGAATTTCCTCAGCCATTCTTGGAAGTTGATAGGGGACCAGATGGTTCGAACAAAGTATTATTGGTGATGGGTCTCCAACCGTATCGCCCAAAAACAACTTTAAAAAAGCCCCATAACGTTAGTCGCCTCCTACGACACCGTCAGGTAGGAAGGGGTAGGGACATTCTAAGCCGGCACTACTCGCTAAACTGATACTGTATTGTTACGATAACAAAGCAATAAACTATAAACACTAAACACATCTTCAAAGCAAATAAAATGAAGTCTAAAAAGCTCTTTCCACATCACATCCGTTTACTTTTTCTTCGCAATACGATTCCAAGTTTACTCAATCCTGAAGCGTAAAATATTTAAATTGAAGAAGAAATTGTAGCAACAGTAAGCCGTTAATATCGCAAAAAGAAAATTAACTTCTAGCTATGGAAACATCAAGCTAAATTAAACCCTTGGTTTGTTCAGCTTTTACCAGCTTGAGTGGAGTCTAAATCAAATAATCTTTATAATTGTATTGGTGTTGGTGGTACTCGTATAGGACCATGATTAACATATTAAATTTTATTTAAAAAAAGGTTAAGTGCGATCGAGCAAGTATAGGTAAGCAAAACATCTTTCTATTAATTTCCAACCACGTAATCTCGACGGTTTTCGAAATAAATGGTTGTGTCACGCCGACAGATAGGCTTATATTGTTTTACTAAGAATACCACGATACATTGCCACGCGATAGTATTGAAACATTATGTTCAATTCATGGTACAGTAATATAGTATAGTTAATTTATAGTTACTTCACGTTCATTGTTTTACGACACGAGTTATAAGTAAAATATTCCTAAGCCTAAAATACGATGGCGTGAGGAAGTGTAGTCGGGAAAAGCTCATATATGCTCATAGTAATGAATTGAAAGTATTGATCAAAGTATTTATGAAAGAGATCTTTAAGCGATCCTTGGGTGTCGTTAGTTCCAAGTCCTTGTGGATATCATAGCTTCATAACCCACGGCGCATCGACTGCCTTGCCAATTAACCAATTTTGTATCACGTGAAGTTGGTGAAATAAGCCCTCTCTGTTGTGTGCAAACACTATTTTACTGTAAGAAATTAATGTGCAGGTGAGTATTTAGAATGTTACTACCCCTTTCTACCTACGAGTATCGTAAGAGGCGACTAAGGGTAAGAGGCTTTTTAAGTGGGTATTGGGCGATGCGGTTGGAGACGCATCACCAACGATACTTTATTTCTACCATCTTGCTCCTTTCAACTTTCAAAAGTTGCTGAGGAATTTCTTATTCCGGAGCTCTCGCTATCGCTATCCCTTCTAGAGATTTATAGCCGTGAGTACATATGTATGTTTTGGTTAGTGTAACTTAGAATGGTAGAGATAATTTACTGTTAGAATCAAGGAAAGCCGACTCAGCATGCGGCTTTGATTTGAATGCAACTAACTGAAACTTCTCTTAACATAAACTTTCTCAAAATTCTGTATTTCATCACATCACACCTGTAAACCAGTTGAAAAGTCAATAAGGTTTCATTTTATTTCCACCGGAAATAGTGAGCTTCAAGCGGATGTCCAATGCAGATATGTATTCACCGGTTTTGCTGTTGAGACGTTGCTCGGACTTCCATTTTTAAAAGAAGTTTCGGGGAATTTCGTGAAGACGTGTGGAGATCCAATACTGGTACATAATCAACTTTTACATATTTTGTACAAAGGGATTATGCGGCTAGCTTTCTTGGAACTATTAGTTTTATAGTTTTTATTTTCGTTTTTTTTTGTGGTTCCTTGTAGTTCTGGCTTGGTACTTTTTATCTTATTTTTTTGTATAATTTAATCAATCAAAATAACCCACTAAGCTACTTAATTGTAAATAATTTTACAATTTCTAACTTCGTGAGTCCACAGTTCAAGCAAAACTCAGAACACCAGGTGACCAAAATTTTAACTAATATTCAAAGAATTAGTCCCTCTACCTCCCCTTCGACATTATGTGGCATGAACGTGAACACTGTGGAAAACTAGTTGACCCGCGGAACTTCGTCTTTTAAGCTTCTTAATCCACAATTTAAAAAGTTGCATATCAAATTCACACCCCTATTCATCCCCACAGGGTGGAAGTTTTTGGAATTCCCTTCTTAGTGGTGGGCACTAATAATAATAGAGATCCCTGGACAAAATTTCAAGTTTCTAGGTATTGTAGCTTCAGTTGTGCGTTGATTCAAAGTCAGTCAATCAGTTTTAAGTTTTATATATATAAATCTACTCACCCATCAAGCAAGTGTCCGAAGTATGAAGAATATGAGAGCATGTATGAGAGATTGATGGATGTGAAGGAAGTTAGAGAGATTTGCCAGGATCGCACAAAGTGGTGATCGATATTCTCTGCCTACCCCAATGTGAACTAACGGCGAGAGTATATGTATGTATGTAATAAAATCCTGACAATTATTTCGAGTTTTATCTGCTATAGCAAAAAATAATTTTGATGTTTGATTTAGCCTTATAAAATAGCGTTTAATACATATATTTGTGTCTCATAAGCTGTGTAGTGTCGGCTTGGAATAGCACTACCCCATTTCGTCCGGTGGGTGTACGTAAGAGGCGACTAACGGTATTGGGGCTTTTTAAGGGATTTTTGGGCGATGCGGTTGGAGACCCATCACCAACAACCTTTATTCTACCATCTTTTCCCCACTCAACTTCCAAAAGTGGCTGAGAAATTTCTAATTTCTCAGCTCTGGCTACCCCTTTTAGGGATTTATAGCCGTGAATATATGTATGTATGTATGTACATATGTTTAATATATATTTTTCCCGCTAAACTTCAGAATGTGGTTGATGAATTTCCGAAACTAAAAGTTTTGCCTACTTCTTTTTGGGATTTATGGCCGTGAGTATTTGTTTGTATGTAGGTATCTCTTATTTATATTTTTATTTTTTATATAATTCTACTTCGTCGTGTCGTGTAGTGTCGGCTTAGAATAACACTACCCCATTTCTACCCGTGGGTGATCGTAAGAGGCGACTAAGGGTATAGGGGCTTTTTAAGTGATTTTTGGGCGATGTGGTTGGAGACCCATCACCAGCAACCTTTATTTCACCATCTAATCCCCACGTAACTTCCAAAAGGGGCTGAGGAATTTTCTGATTCCTTAGCTCTGGCTACCCCTTCATGGGTTTTACAGCCGTGAGCATATGTATGTATGTATGTATAATTCTACTTGTATCCTTAACGATAAAGACTTATCAAATTTAAAACCCATTACGCCAAATACATTTAAATTCCATTATTTAAACAGATTTTCATTCAGATAAAACGTTTTTTATTGTAAGCAGCCATCTTATCTCGCCATCAACAAGTGTACAATAAATTCTCAGATAGCTTCGAATCTTGCAATTGATTGTTGCCTGTTAAGCAAATGGGCTTGGGAGATTTCAATTTACTTTTTTATCGTTAGATGTAGGGTTTATAAGGTAAAATAAATTCTATTCAATTTGCGCGTAACTGCCAAAATCAGACACTGAAAATCTTTCATAGTACTCATTTTTTTATATTTCTATTGAAGCGGGTTTTGAACGACATGGTGTAATGATTTATTAGGTACTAGTGGATCGTCCCAGCTTCGCACGGGTAGCGTTGTTTTTTTAAATATCTGAGGTTTCTTTCTTCAGTTACTGCTCAAGCATTGTGAAATTCAGCGTAATGTTTTCAATTTATTAAATTTATAGCACTCCCTAAACAGTGTAGTTTGGTGATTTTGAATGCGCTTTAATGAACGGTTCAGTATTTCCGTTTAATAGCAAATTTTGGAATAAAACGCAATGAAGTATTTATAACAATCTAAAAAATAGTCATTACGTTATGAAGGATGCAACTACTGGCGCCATCTAGTATGTTATATGTAAATTAGTAAAGATTTGGTTTCGATCACGGGCACGATGGCTTATTTTATGTATAATTTCGGTGTTTGTCTACCGATTTCTATGATTCTTTTTTTATTTTATAGGTAATAATGTTATCTTTTTTAAATTAGGGATGAGTGAGAGGTTTACAAACGTAAGAGTAAACAAATATAATCAGGATGTTCCGAACTGCTAAGCTATCAGGAATTACACGTGTTATTGTGAGTCAACCATAAAAGATAGACATATAATACTGTTGAGGATTTTTTTTTAGATATTTTTATGAAGAATATTTCCGCCACACATGATTTCTATGTAAGTTTAACCATTAAGGCTGCACACGCGACGGAAGCTTAAAAAATGGAGTAACTTCTCCCGTTTCCCCCAAATTTCCCAAAATTCCCCTTTACTTCTCTGCTGGGAAGTATACAAAAACCTGCGCAGGAGTATAAAGAATAATTGTACCAAGTTTCGTTAAAATCCGTCGAGTAGTTTTTGTTTCCATAAGGAACATACAAACCGACAGACAGACAGACAGACAGACAGACAAAAATTTTACTGATTGCATTTTTGGCATCAGTATCGATCCCTAATCACCACCTGATAGTTATTTTGAAAATATATTTCATGTACAGAATTGACCTCTCTACAGATTTATTATAAATATATAGATGTACCTATGTAGGTATAGTTTAGAGCTGAAGAATTGTATTACATATAACAAATACGAGAGAAATAAGGTTTTGTTATCCTGTAACGCTTTTCAGCAAACCGTGATAGCCCAGTGGGTAGAACACTCGGTTATCGTGCAAACGACTAGTGTTCAAATCCTGGGTCGGGCCTACACCAATTTGTTTTTTCTAAAGACATATGTGTGGTTAATTCATAATGGTTGTTAACGGTGAGGGAAAACATCGTGAGGAAATGAGTTGTACTTAGTCATGTGACAGTGTATTCGTACAAAACGGCGATAGGCCTGCCCCCTATCACGTGAGTACACTACACTGTCCATGCAAAACGTGGGTACTCTGAACACCGGGTGACAAAGTCACGTGATGTTCAGAAGTATTAGTACCTCTGCCAACCCCTTCGGGGATATTCGGCGTGAACGTTTATGTTATGTTATGCTTTTCAGCAAAATAAGATATTGAGACAGAAAAATATTTAATGAGCTAACTCGAAAAATTGCTGTGCAGTGACGGCTTAGAATAGCACTTATGTAATTAAATTTTTAGGGTCTTGAACTACACCGCCCAACGATAATTTAAAGGGTTGTTTAATTTGTTGGGGGAAGTGACAAGGGGACCACCACCAACCATCCTTATCTTTACCACGATTCAATTTTAAAAAATTGGCTAAGGAATTTCCATTCTGCATCTCTGACTACCCTTTATGTTTGTGAATAAGTCTGAACATACTTCCTGTACGATAGTTTCAATCTCAGCAAAGTCCTTAGTTCGACGATTAATCCCGCTTCTTGCACTTAGTTTAATGGCCGTGTAAATTACAAAGTCACAGAGTATACAGATTGTAGGGAAATCTGTGTAAGCTATCAACCCTTCCGTATGCAGTCGTCAAAGTTGAATGCAGGGCGATTTAGAAGGCCTTGGGCTTTAATTAGGTAGGCTATAGCCGACTATAGCCGGAAACATATAAGAAAGGAACATAAAGAAATACATTTATAAACTAAAACAATCATTGAAAAAACAACTTTCATTTTTTTGTTAATTCATACTTATATAATAATATTAATATTATAAATGCAAAAGTAACTCTGTCTGTCTGTCCGTCTGTCTGTCTGTCTGTCTGTTACGCTTCCCCGCTTAAACCTCTCAATCGATTTTGATGAAATTTGGCACAGTCAATCTTTAGACCCCTAGATAGAACATAGGCTATATTTTATTGCAAAAACAAGGGATGAAGAGGTTTAAATAGGGGTTGAAACTTTGTACGGGATTTCTTAATTTTAAAATATATAACCATATAAATCTTTATATTTAAGAACTTGATAAGAAACAAAAACACATTTGTTTTAGCGTCCTTGGAATTTCGCCCTGTGAGGGGATGAAATAGGGGTTGCAAGTTTGTATGTAGTTCGTCATTTTTTTGTATTTGGGCACTAAAGAAGAACCAAAGAATCGTTTGTTCTAGCATTTTGAAGTTTTAACCAGTGTGGGGGTGAAATAGGGGTTGAAAATTTGTCTGGGTGTTCGTAATTTTAGAAGATTAAATCATGTAACTTGGTCCGTAAAACTACCGAAATTCGAACAGGATGGAATGTATTCGGAACGAGAACTACGAAGCCAAACTTTTTTTATACTTAATATTCCTGCCTGCCTTCTATAACGTGATTACACTGTCCAAGCAAAACGTGGGTACTCTGAACCACTGACAATGTCACGTGATGTTCAGAAGTGTTAGTAACTCTGCCAACCCCTTCGGGGATATCCGGCGTGCAATTTTGAGTCTTTGAGGTTAATATTAAAATTAAAAGCACGCAGACGAAGTTGCGGGTACCAGCTAGTGTAAAATAAACCACAGAAATTGAAGATTTAGCAATTTAGCACCAAAATTCGCAGTACAAGCAATTATTACAAAAGAAGTAACATTGCCTTGAAAAATAAAAGGCGTAAATTGTTCTCGTGTAAAATAAGGGTAAGAATATATGTTTCTTTTGTAACATCTTGTTATATCGCTGAAGTTTGTATCAGTTTCATAGCTCTATAAACCTGCTGGGTAAATGCGTGGGTCGACTTTCATTGTTCAAAGTAATTGTTTGAAAGAACACCTGATACCAAAGTTTTATAAAGGTCGATGTGTTTCATACGGTTATGTTATGACTTTGCAATCAGATGGAAAGTAAGGCGTGAAATGGAATTGTAAAGTATTTCGTTTTGTATTGTATTAGATTTTAAATCGTTATATATACGAACCTGAGTCAAATGATTCTGCCAAAAGTAGTTCACATTGAACGCCATCAGTCAATAAATCAAACGAAATCAAAAGGATTGCCAAAATTTCAGCGTAATTTTATTGTAGTAAGTGCAGTATAATTTATAGTTTGGGATTCCAAGAAGATTGCAACAGAAAGAAAAAGTATAGGAAAAAAACGGCAAGTGTATGTATCTTTGTAGTCCATACATACATACATACATACATACATATACTCACGGCTATAAATCTCTAGATGGGGTAGCCAGAGCTAAGGAATTAGAAATTTCGGAAAGTTGAGTGGGGAAAAGATGGTAAAATAAAGGTTTTTGGTGATGGGTCTCCCGCATCGCCCAAAACTCCCTTATAGCCCCAATACCGTTAGTCGCCTCTTACGTACACCCACCGGAAGAGATGGGGTAGTGCTATTCTAAGCCGACACTACACGGCATTTGTAGTCCATCAAAACACCGAATTATTATGGATCCCAAAGAAACTATCTGCAATTCTAATAGTGAGAAAATTTAAGGATTATACGTACATTTTGCTGAATTCCTAAATATTAAGGACGTACAAAGGTGTTATAGTAATAGTCGCAGTCTCAGACAAAGGGTAAAGTAATTTATGTAACGCTGGTCTCAAACTCAGTCTTACAAAGCCCAGACGAGAAACATGAAGACAATTTGGAAATGTAACATTTGTACTACGTATCAGCTTAAAATAGCACCACAACATTTCTTCCCGTGGGTATGTGTAAGAGGTGACTAGAGGTATTGGGACGTTTTAAGATATTTTTTCCGATACGGTTGGAGACCCATCACCAACAACATTTATTTTACTATCTTTACCTTAATAGACTTCCAAAAGTGTTTGAAAAATTTCTTAGTCAAAGCTATTTAACATTTTACAGAGCTGACAATACATATTTTACAGATCTGCCTGACAATCTACTGTCCATTTCAGTTACCTTTATCAGCAAAACAGTTTTCAGGCAAAAAGTTTTAAATATAAACATAACATAAACAAATACGTTCACGCCGTTTATCCCCGAAGGGGTTGGCAGAGGTACCAATACTTCTGAACTCACATGGCAGCGCCATATAGTGTCCAGAGAAGGTACCCACGTTTTGCTTAGACAGTGTACTCACGTGATAGGGGGCAGGCCTATCGCCATTTTGTACGAATAAACTGTCACATGACTAAGTACAACTCAGCCATGTGGATTTCCTCACGTTGTTTTCCCTCACCGTTAACAACCATGATAAATTAACCACACATTTGACTTTAGAAAAAACAAATTGGTGTAGGCCCGACCCAGGATTGGAACTCACGCCCTTCTGTTTTCAAGCGGGTGTTCTACCCACTGGACTATCATGTATTTTTAAATATGCTTAGATTAAAGCCGATTCTTGCCTTTGTGAGCAGAACTATGTAGATTTACTAAGTCTTTTTTATGTTTTACAATATAAGTTACCTTTTATGCTTTTTTTGTGCATACAGTTTTAATTGAGATTATATTTTATTGATACGAGTATTTAGTTTTTGCGCCCTTAAATTAATAAATTACTTCTTTTCTTACTTGAATTTTGCTGATACTATTGTATATTTTACTCTACTCAGATTCACTTCGACAATACGCCATTAGGATGTTTCGCAAACTTGATCGACAATTTTTGATAAGTCGAAAATAACTAAAGGGAAAATAAATAGGGTAGCTATTAGAATACATACATACATATAATCACGGCTATAAATCCCTAGAAGGAGTAGCCAGACCTAAGGAATTAGAAATTCCTTAGCCATTTTTGGAAATTTGAGTGGGGAAAAGATGGTAAAATTGATGGTTTTTGGTGATGGGTCTCCAACCGCATCGCCCAAAAATCCCTTTAAAGCCCCAATACCGTTAGTCACCTCTTACGTACACCCACCGGAAGAAATGGGGTAGTGCTATTCTAAGCCGACACTACACGGCATAATATGAATATGAATATAAATAAAGGATTAACTAAACTGCGGAAGATTCCTTTCACAACAAGCTTTATTTTAGCTAGATTAGCTCATGTGAAGGTGATCAGGCTAAAATAACAGATAAGTCTATCGAATTGTTTAGGTAGATCTGATCTAACTACACTCGGAATGTCCTGAATCGGAATGTATCAGAAAAGAGTAAACCGTGGAAATGTTATTGGCAAAATAAAGAGACCATAATTTTACGTCTCTTGTATTGTAATCTTCACAAAAACATCGATGTAACATTGCATAACTTTTCACAGAAATATTTGTAAGACAAAATCGTTATTGATGTTAAAAACGACATGAAATAATTCATAACTATTTAAAATTTCGGTATGACAGTACCAACCTTAATTAACTGCGCCTATCTATTAGGCTGTTTGACTAAGTTTTGAAAACTATCTTACGGTGTTAATTTGTTTATAGGGAGCCCTAAAATATATTTTTCTGTCTTCATTTTAGCTATTTTATTAAAAAATCCAAAAAAGGAATGCAATATTTCAAATGTGCCGCGAAAAAGCGACTTTAAGTAATATGGCGGCTGTAGCACAAATGACGTCAATTCCGCATTAAACACCAATGAGCGAAGCGATACACAGTCTGTTTATATGCAATCTACATCATTATTATAGAAATAGCCAATCACGGTCGTTTTTAGTCACGTGACAGTTGCATCAAAAATACTTATTTTAGAAGTCGGATTTTAGTGAAATAATGCAATATTTTTATCTCGCATTATTACATATTGCTCCAATAAAGAAATATTAAGACTAATGGTAGAAAAGAAATGTATATTTTTATTACAGTCAAATAGCTTATTGCGATCATGATATTTTTCGTGCATGCATCCAGCGCTCTTCAATTTATAAAATGTCTTCACTTATAGTAAAATTTCTGAACAACTTACTACTTATCTTTTGAAATAAAAATGGCCACATATTTGACTTTCTTTTTAACACACTCGCGCTCGAAAGCCGTACATGTCATTGCATACATGCAAGCCCGGCAAGTCCCATCTAATCCATCACAACTAAGCAGTCTCAGACAATAAGTCACTCCGGATTTTTCTACTCTCGTGAAGTCTACCATTTTCATTGAGCAATAAATTTCCATCTCAAGCTAAGTAGAAGCTATTTCCTAACTCACACGCTGAGAGATGGGGTTGGACTTGTGTAATTTTGTGGACGGGATAAAGGCTTTTTTCAATAAATATATTTAAAGATATGTCCATAAAAACGAATTCGAAAAAGATATTATGATGGACGGGATAAAGACTTTTTGCAAGTTCGATCCCCGCTGTGAGCAACATTTATGTGGTGAGCATAATTGATTTTTCTTAGTCTTGTCTTTATTTATATGTGTACTATATATGTAATATGTATTATATTAAATATATAGTTAAATTAATATCCCATAATACAAGTTCTACTCCGTTTGGGGCTAACTTAATACATGTATAATAGATAGATAGATAGATAGATAGATAACTCGTTTATTTATGTTAACATAACACCACATACAATTTGAAAAACAATACATAAAGTGAAAAAAAACAATATTTTTAAACTTAAAATTAGTGCTATGGTAACACAAACTAGGTCCTAACTCAGTGCATGATATTGCCAATACTCAGTGCTTGATATAATATGTCTGTATATTATTCAATTATCTTATACTGAAATAAAATACGAAAAAGAAATATTTAGTTGCAATTAACGTTCGATCTTAAATTTATAGATCCGTTTAAGTGTACAGTTCTCCAAAATTAATAATGCTCATAGAAATCTTCGTCACTATTCGACAACGATCGTGTTCCCCGAGCGTCGGGAGACGATATGTATATAGAGTGGTTGAGTGCATGTCGTAATTTATCAGTAACGGAATTTGATTCGATGATTCCATGTCAATTTTGGCGAATATGCTACAATCTTTGTTGGATGGATTTACTTCGAAAATTGTATAGTACTTTTAAAACCTTGTCCTTGATGTCTAGGCTGTGATCGGATCAACCATTTAGGAGCAATTCTGTGACAAGCCTAATACAAAAGTCTGGGATAAATGGAGCTTCTCTCGCTACGCTCCAATAAAGTTAAAATTAAATTCACATTTGAATACAAACCCAAGAAGGGTGTATGATAGCAGCTCTGTATAATTCCACACAGAGAAAACACCTGGCTCCAATTTCACCAACGCGACAAGTGCTACAATTGTATCAAAATATGACATATGTAGAATTATTGGTCTCACCACAATGACAGGTGCGACAATTGTAGAAAACAATTATCACGACTAAACATAGGGAAAATTGTATCAAATATTATAGATAAATTATCGAGAGCTTGGAATGACATATTACGTGACAATGCGTCTATACAGGCATTCTAAATTTGAATTATCTGTTTTCTCGTACTCTCAGCATAGCAGTAACAATAATAATCTATGTATGTATTTCACGTACGCTCATTAACTGTCTGCCATTATATAGGTATTAAAGGACGACTCATAGTGCACCGTACCACGTAAACCGCGTCCGAACCGCGGCTTCCGTGTAGGATGGATACTTTTTTATTGGCTGAATAGAAATGCCTTTGCTCTCTTTTTCACAACACCTATTTAAAACTATTAAATCCATTCCTTAAATGAAAAATCCGTAAGATCAAAAGAAAATTAATTCTCTCTTAAATCTTCTTATATGTGCAAATAAAACAAGATCACTTTTACTATCACTAGCGTCACTACTACTCGTCACGCAAATCCGACATGTGCTCAATCTCATGTCAAGATTTTACGACAATTCTACAAATATGTCGACTAAAATAATAATTACAACACAATTGTAATACATACAATTGTAGCAAAATGTCTGTCAAGTTTGTAAGCATTTCTATAGAAAATATTTCATAAAATTGTAATATGTCACAATTTGCTTGACAATTGTAGCTCGACATATGTCACTGACAATTGTAGTCGTGGTGAAATTGGAGCCTGCTGTCACCAACAATATGTAAAGAAAGACGATTGACATTGACTAACCTTTGACTGCCCGGCGACAGCCCGAATTGTTTTCGTTTGAGGACACAAGATATTGACTCGTATTACTTTAAGACAAGTTGCAAAATGCAAGTGCATCGTTTAGGGCGCTTACGATTCAGTTATTCGGGTTTTTCCGGAATACGAGAATGCGAAGATCTGCATGCGCATGATTAATTTTGGAGAACTGTAACTATCACAGGTGTGTGTGTGGCACTTCGTTGTTTAGTTTACAGGAAAAGTTGACATACATACATACATAAACTCACGGCTATAAATCCCTTGAAGGGGTAGCCAGAGCTAGGGAATGAGACATTCCTCAGCCACCTTTGGAAGTTGCGTGGGGAAAAGATGGTGAAATAAAGGTTGTTGGTGATGGGTCTCCAACCGTATCGCCCAAAAATCCCTTAAAAGCCCCAATACCGTTAGTCGCCTCTTACGTACACCCACCGGAAGAAATGGGGTAGTGCTATTCTAAGCAGACACTACACAGCAAGCAGGAAAAGAGGACACACAAAAAAAAAAAAAAACAAAAATATGGTTATTAATGTTATGTTTTTTTTTAATAAGAAATTTTACCTTGTTTTATATTGTGGAAATAAATCATTATTTATTATATAAGATTCTAATTATTAATTAATATTAATTCACTAACACCATTTCAGTCCATAAAAAGGTATATCCATTATAATAAGCCTGATCGTGTTAGCATTTAGGACAAATATAATTACATTTACCCTCCTCTGAAGAAAAAAAATTGACATTTACGTAAGATGAGACCGGTTTGTCGGTAGTTGTTGTCTTATTTAAAAAACAATGTGAGAATATCTTTCTCAAAAAAAAAATAGAAAACTTTAATTTATTTCTGGAAATAATTACGATAGCAATTATTTTATTTGGAACGTACAGTAATAATACAGATTTGCACAACAAAACCTCACTTTTGATTAACGATCAGTAATTTTAAATTTAATTTTCGGTAAGGAAAGGTGGTAGTAGTATCATAGTAGCATATATAGTAGTACATACATACATACATATACTCACGGCTTTAAATCCCTAGAAGGGGTAGCCCGAGCTAAGAAATTAGAAATACCTCAGACACTTTTGGAAAATTGAGTGGGGAAAAGACGGTAAGTTTAAGGTTGTTGGTGATGAGTCTCCAACCGCATCGCCCAAAAATCCCTTGAAAGCCCCAATACCGTTAGTCGCCTCTTACGTACACCCATCAGTAGAAACGGCGTAGTGCTATTCTAAGCCGACACTACACGGCGAAGTAGAAGTAAGGATACAATTATTTTCATTACTAACTAGAAGTTTACTCCTGCTTTGCGTTTGTCGCTGCTCAATCCCTATGACATTAAGCGTGAAATTATAAAGCCTATATTTCTTCGGAAGGTGCTACTTTTAGGTGTTAACGTTAACAGCCGTGATAGCCCAATGGGTAGAACGACCGCCAGTCAATAATGGCAGGCGTGAGTTAAAATCCCGGGTTGGGTATACACCAATTTGTCTTTTCTAAAAACATTATCTGTGGTTAATTTATCATAGTTGTTAACGCTGAGGAAAAACATCGTGAGGAAACCCACATGGCTAAGTTGTACTTTGTCATGTGACGGTGTGTTCATACAAGACGACGATAGTCCCTCTTATCACATGAGTACACTGTCCAAGCCAACGTAGGTACTCTGAACAACAGGTGACAATGTCACGTGATGTTCAGTAGTGTTAGTACCTGCGCCAACCCCTTCAGGGATATGCGGCGTGAACGTTTGAGTTCAGAGCTGAGTTTTTTTTTACATCACATCTGCACTTTCGTCTTAATCATGGGCCTTGCGTTTAGCGTAGATGTTTTTATTTTTTACAGCTATACGGTTTATTTGCGTCTTCATTCTTTGTTGGACCCATCTGTTACGTTTATGTCATTACCCAGTTTTATTTTATCAAGTCGTGACAATAAAACCGTTTTATATCTATTTTGTTTTAAAATTGCACCGTAGATGTAACCGCTATGGGTTATAAAGAAGAAGGTAAAGGGAAAAGTCAATTAGCTACCGTTTTATAACATAAACATAAACGTTCACGCCTAATATCCCCGAAGGGGTTGGCAGAGGTACTAATACTTCTGAACATCATGTGACTTTGTCACCTGGTGTTCAGAGCACCCACGTTTTGCATGGACAGTGTACCTACGTGATAAGGGGCAGGCCTATCGCCGTTTTGTACGAATACACTGTCACATGACTAAGTACAACTCAGCCATGTGGGTTTCCTCACGATGTTTTCCCTCACCGTTAACAACCATGATAAATTAACCACACATATGTCTTTAGAAAAGACAAATTGGTGTAGGCCCGACCCTGGATTTGAACACTAGTCGTTTGCACGATAACCGAGTGTTCTACCCACTGGGCTATCACGGTAGCTACCGTTTTATGCTCACAAATTTATCACGGCTAATATCTTAATAGGAGGCCAGTACTTCATAACAAACCATGTCCTAGCCACTTTTGAAGTATAAAAAAAAGATGGCTAGCGATAGGTTTTGAGCCGCTAGAACTCATTCAAACTCATAAATATTTTCATATGTACATACATACATACATATACTCACGGCTATATTTCCCTAGAAGGGGTAGCCAGAGCTAAGGAAATATAAATTCCTCAGCCACTTTTGGAAGTTGAGTGGGGAAAAGATGGTAAAAATAAAGGTTTTTGGTGATGGGTCTCCAACCGCATCGCCCTAAAATCCAATAAAAAGCCCCAATACCCTTAGTCGCCTCTTACGACACCCGTGGGTAGAATAGGGTAGCGACATTCTAAGCCGGCACTACACGGCATATTGTATATTTTCATATGTCCCATCTGATAATGATAAAAATATAAAATAACAGTATTGGGGCTTTTTAAGTCATTATTGGTGGTTGAAGACCCATCATACAAAACTACTACAAAACATTCATTTTACTATCTTTTCCCTACTTAACTCCCAAAAATGGCCGAAGAATTTTGGGATTTCTTTCCTTCTTTCTTTTCTCACCTATATCGACCTAGATACATGAACCATATATTTAACTTTGGAAAAGACACGATTCCATTTCTTCTCGTAGGTATCACACAAGGTATCTAAGGGTTTTGAGGGTATTTTAATTAATTGTTGAGCAATGTGTCTTGAAACCCGTCAATAACCATGCTATATTATGTTTTTACTCTCTATTCCCCACTTAACTATGCATGTATGTAAAATACAGAGTCGCTTAGAACCGATACAAGAATGGAATCAATGCCTCTTTGCCAGCACCCAAGACTATTTATTTCCGACTAAACTACTATTATTATATTTTTTTACAAACAGCAGAAAATAGACCTTAGCAGAGTCTTCACAGTGAATACATTCGCTATGACGTCTTTGTAATTGCGTACACCAAAATTATCCCTCGGGAACCGGGCCTTGTATCGTGACCGCAAACATAATACTCAGGTATTTATTCGGGTAAAGACCTTAAATAATTGAGTCCCTTTATGAGGATGCCAAGACCTCTTATTTGTGCCCTCTCTTATTACTTCGTTTATTGGTATTACGGATTGTTGTATTTTCCTCGTTTACTTCAAAACCCGATGGAATAAAATTGGGAAAAACTTGATGTTTTCTAACCATTTGTTTGGGTTATTTGATAGGCAGAAATAATAGGTTTTATTGCTATGAAATAGTAATCGAAAATGTAAGTGTAAGTGAGAAATAGCGTGATTCGTGAAAGGTGCGGTGTGAAATATGATATTGTAAAAAGATAGAAAAAGGAATGTTAAGATGTTTAGAGCACATAGCGAGGATGGATGATAGTTAATTGATAAAAGAGATATATAGTTAATGTGGGTGATAATGTTAGTAGAGGACGACCTCGGACGACATATTCGGACCAAATAGCGAGTGGGCTCATAAAGACAGGCGCCATAAGTATAAAGAATTAAAGAGCATGTATGAAAAGACAGATAGATGTTAACAAAGCTCGAGAGGTTGATCAGACTCGTATAAAGTGGCGATCGATAGTCTTTGCCTACCCCCATGGGAACTCATGGCGTGAGTATGTGTATGTAAGTGTCCAATTGCGAACTATCGAAGCTCGTTTTAATAAATTGCGTAAAAGGCAACGATGAGAGACGTATCTGAAATAAATTGCATAATTATTTTCATACATGCTATAATCATTTTAATTAATTCAAATCATTATGAAAAATCTATCTTTATTTTACATATTATTTTCCACCGCAGCCCCTTCAAATTACTTCACTACGTACTACTAAAGTACTACCCTTAATTAGCCTTATGTTGCCATGTATTGCCGGCTTAGAATGTCACTACCCCTTTCTACCCACGGGTGTCGGTTATAGGGTTTTTTAAGTGGTTTTTGGGTGATGCGGTTGGAGACCCATCACCAACGAAACTTTATTTCTATCATCCTGTCCCGTATCAACTTCCAAATGCGGCTAAATAGTTTCTAGCTTTAAATATCTGGCTACCACTTTTTGGAATTTATGGCCGTGAGTATTATGTTTGTATGTGTCAATTTAATTATATGGCATGGCACTATCTGTATTTTTATTTGCTTGATATAATGTCATTTAAATCAATACTATTATATACATACATACATATACTCACGGCTATAAATCCCTAGAAGGGGTAGCCAGAGCTAAGGAATTAGAAATTCCTCAGCCACTGTTGGAAAATTAAGTGGGGAAAAGATGGTAAAGTAAAGGTTGTTGGTGATGGGTCTCCAACCGCATCGCCCAAAAATCCCTTAAAAGCCCCAATACCGTTAGTCGCCTCTTACGTACACCCATCGGTAGAAACGGGGTAGTGCCATTCTAGGCCGACACTACACGGCGGCCATTACTACCATTATTACCATGGTAGCTTATGACAGTTAGCGTGTTTGGAAGGATATATACGTCAAAGATTACTTTCAAAATGCTCAAAACTATCATTATGCTAATTAAGCTTAAAATTCCTGACAATTCTAAGTTTCCTTGTAATATAAAACATAATTCTGTGGATTGCTGTGCAGTGTCGGCTTAGAATAACACTATCCCATTTCTTACGGTGGGTGTACGTAAGAGGCGACTAACGGAATTGGGGCTTTTAAGGGATTTTTGGGCGATGCGGTTGGAGACCCATCACCAACAACCTTTATTCCACCATCTTTTCCCCACTCATCTTCCAAAATTGGCTGAGGAATTTCTAATTCGTTAGCTCTGGCTACCCCTTCAAGGGATTCATAGCCGTAAGTATATGTATGTATAAAACATAATTCAGAAAGTTTTAACGCCAAAAGAATAAATCATCGAAACGAACGGGCAGAACAACAAGAACTCGTTATAATACGAAACATAACTCTTTTAAGAGGTCCATAAAGTATAAACGGTACAACTCGGGAGGTAATTCTCAATTTGTACAATTTTAAGCTATTGTTTATGGATGGCAGTAAAGCGATTTGTACGAGTATTTGTTGATTTTATTTCTTTGGAATATTAGGTTACATTGCTACCGTATAAATATTTGTTGGGTAAATTTTTGGCTTCGAGCAACATACATACATATACTCACGGCTATAAATCCCAGGAAGGGGTAGCCAGAACTAAAGAATTAGAAATTCCTCAGCCACTTTTGGAAAATTAAGTGGGGAAAAGATGGTTAAAGGTTGTTGGTGATGGGTCTTCAACCACATCGCCCAAAAATCCCTTAAAAGCCCCAATACCGTTAGTCGCCTCTTACGTACACTCACCGAAAGAAATGGGGTAGTGCTATTCTAAGCCCACACTACACAGCAAAATTATCCCTCCTTAATCCTTAAGTTAATCATTTACGGATATTGACTTTATTCGTTTCTTCTCTATTTAGCATGGTTCTCTATGTTAGGCCCATACTCTTACTGACGTGATAGTCAGTTTAACAAGTGGTGATGGGCTTGCCCCCTAGCACATGAATTCCTGCCTCGAAACAAAATGGCACGTGAAAATTCATCCACACTTTTAAAAAATTCACTTCAATAACTGTCGCCCACCTGTGTAAAGTTAAGATACGAAATAGAGAAAGAACCTCAACATCAGTGAAACCTATCTAAGTGCCATATAAATACTGAAGCCTCAATTACTAAAAAAAATATTTACGGAAATGTCATAATACTCACATCAAGTACAGATCATGAAGAAAGGTCCACTACATCTCGGATACACATACATTCCTGTTTCATCTCATTTAAAAAGGTCTATCTAAAAAAAGTTATAATATCTCTTCCTACTCCTAAATAGACCACAAGACAGCAGTGTAAAACCGTCGGTCCATAATAAAGTTTTCATTCATCCAATAATTCCACGGGCGATTGTAAAATTTCCTACTTGAAAGTAACCATTCCAATAACAATCAAACTGGAGTAATTGTTTCGATGTTTATTGTTCGTTATAATTTTTGTTTATTTCATTCGGGATTGCCAAATTTCCTGATAAGTAATTTTTGTTTTTGATAATTATTATACTCGCCCAGAAAACAGATGATGTAGATGTAGATACTTACATAAATACATAGATATAATCACGGCGTAAGTTCCCGTTGGAAAAGGCAGAGACTATCGGTCGCCACTTTGTACGATCCTGGCAAACCTCTCTAGTTTCATTCACATCCATCAATCTTTTCATACATGCTCTTTTATTGTTCGTACTACGGACACCGGCCTTTTTGAGTACATTTTCTATTATTGTTTCTAAAGACATATGTGTGGTTAATTTATCATGGTTGTTAACGGTGAGGGAAATCATGTGACAGTGTATTCGTACAAAAAACGGCGATAGGCCTGCCCCCTATCACGTGAGTACACTGTCCATGCAAAACGTGGGTACTCTGAACACCAGGTGACAAAGTCACGTGATGTTCAGAAGTATTAGTACCTCTGCCAACCTTTTCGGGAATATTCGGCGTGAACGTTTATGTTTATGTATGTTTATATATATATATATATGTGTATATATAGGAACAATATGCGTGAGTATAAGTACTAAGTAAGGAAAGGATACCCAATAAAACTAACAAAATATTTTATATTTACAATTAACTAACATACATACATATACTCACGACCATAAATTCAAAAAGAGGTAACCAGAACTTCTCAATAGCAAAGATATTCCTCAGCCACGCCAGTTGGTGATGGGTCTCCAACCGCATCGCCCAAAAACCACGTCAACAGCCACAATACCCTTAGTCGCCTCTTACGATCACCCGCGGGAAGAAATGGAGCAGTGCTATTCCAAGCCATCACTACATAGCGTACCTTATTTATGCCTATAAATGTATGTCTCCACTTATTAGACTGGGGTTCGAACCTACCCCGAAATTTCGTAAACAACTTAACAATTAAAAATATTATTATGCCTTTAATAAAAAAATATTTCAAAATTTGGGGGATATACGGGAATGTACGGAGTGGATGATACATTAAACCTTAAAATTAAAATCTGCATGGATTCGAATGTCAAATCACAGGTTTTAGATACGAAAAAGCTGAAACACGGAAGAATACTTTCCTTTATTGAAAATCCTACTTCCTCGCAAACGGGCAAACATCAGAGATACAGACTCGTAAAACACAAGCTAAGATAAACCCAGAGTTTTCCAAACTTTAAGGAAAACAATATGCATATTTTTAAAATGCTTGCTTAATATTTGAACGTTTTGTTCACGAAAACCTCATGGGGGAATATTACTAATCAATTAAGGAAAGAAAAAAAATCGACACTAGCAGGACTCGAACCCGCGACCTCCCGTTCAACGCCCCAGGGTCGCTCTACCAATTGATCGCGGGTTCAAGTCCTGCTAATATCGATTTTTTTCCTTAATTTATGAGACATAAAAAGCCAGTGTGGATGGTAATGTCAGTAGAAAGCAACCACGACGGACACAAACATTTAAATAAAATTGTAAAAGTTCTAAAAGGCATGCGTCTGATATGAGAAGAATAGAAGAGCATAATATAATATAATGAAGATTCTAAATGGAGCCCAATAGTTTGCTTCTATTTATATATGTCGCAGCCAACTGGTTAAATCAGCCAGCTGACAAAGCAGCTAGCCGCTTAATTAAACGCCGGCTCCTAGTAAAGGGCTAAACTTCAGTCAGCCATTTAGTTGAACACAACGTCCAACCACTTGGCTGAACGTTATATCGCCGTCTGGTTATCTAGGGTGACTATCACTAAAATATTTTTTCTTAGGTACTTCTTATGTCGGCAATACTTTAATTATATTCATTTAATACAATATTAACAATTAAATGGCACAAGCACAAAGCTTTGGCACAGTAACTAAAAGTACAAACAGGTACCGACTTATTAATAATGAACATGAATATAAAAATATAAAGTTCTCTTATGTATTAATTTTAACTATGTATTAAATTATTTATTGAAATTTCCATAATTTCAAACTTTTATAAACAGTTATCCTACAAATTTAACAGAAAAATAATGTAACGTCAGCCCAAACCAACGGGCTCACCATTCAACCAGCCGGGTGATTGGACGTTCGGTGACGACAATTCATTTTACTAGCGGGCTAGCCTTTTAACTAGGAGCCGGCGTTTAATTAAGCGGCTAGCTGCTTTGTCAGCTGGCTGATTTGTCCAGTTGGCTGCGACATATACACTATTTTCACTAAATAGTATTGCGTTAAATAACAACCGTGATAGTCACATGGGTAGAACACTCGGTTATCGTGCAAACGACTAGTGTTCAAATCCTGGGTTGGGCCTACACCAATTTGTCTTTTCTAAAGACATATGTGTGGTTAATTTATCATGGTTGTTAACGGTGAGTGAAAACATCGTGAGGAAACCCACATGGCTGAGTTGTACTTAGTCATGTGACAGTGTATTCGTACAAAACGGCGATAGGCCTGCCCCCTATCACGTAAGTACACTGTCTATGCAAAACGTGGGTACTCTGAACACCAGGTGACAAAGTCATGTGATGTTCAGAAGTATTAGTACCTCTGCCAACCCCTTCCGGGATATTAGGCGTGAACGTTTATGTTTAAGCATTGCGTTAAATGTAACTTTTTTTAAATTTAATGCATTAAATATTTTAAAGGTTTTGAGCGTCTCATTAGACAAGCTATATGTCTTGAAAAAATCTCAGTGACCATGTATTATAAACTGAATTTGTTGTACACAAAATGCCAAGACGGATTTAAAAGCAAACTAACCCTTTATTTGCCTATATTAACGGCTATGAACTCATTTGTTATTGGTGATCGGGGGGCTGATTATGTATCTTACGCGACCGCGATTGTGTCGCAAGTTGCAATATTGTCGCTGTCAAAAGTGTCAAACCGCATACAAATTTATGACATTGACAGCGACAATCGTGCAATTTGCGACTAAATCATCAGTCGCAAAAGATACGTAATCAGGGAGCGGTTTTCAGCGGCATGAACTAAGAATAACTTAAATGGTTAATCGTCTCTTAAGAGTCGTATGTCACCAACGGAAAGATGTTGCATATTAGGAGTAATGTTATTTTAAGCCCGTAGTTCAGAAATATACTGTATAATCCATTTATTATTCATTTAAGAATGGCTTATGAATAATTTTGAGGAATTGAGTTACCAATTATTAACAATACATTTACATTCTTCTGGATAATATATTAATTTAAACAACAGATTTTCAATCTGTCACTATCTCCTCTACTATGGGGTTCATTTTTATCGCACATTGATCCACTTATGCAATAATACTTTAAACTTTAATATAGCTTTAATTAGGTATAACTCCTTCGAAACTATAATGACGTAAAAAACAAACACAATTAAAAATAATCCGTAACACCATCACTGTTCCTTAATAACTCCCATTTAAAAAGTCCATAAAGTTTAAAAGTTAAGTCATAATTACTTCTGTTTGAGCAAACTTCTGCCAAATTCAGTAGCAAAAAGAATAACTCAAAAAAGCGTTATTAGGCATATAAAGTTAAAAAATGTTTCGCAATATATAAATCACTTCACCCTAAACCCGAAACTTTGGGGGTTACAGAACAAAAGTAATAAAATGCAGATTAATTGCGGAGTTTCCCCAAATCCGTGTTTGTTCCTTCGAGTTTGAGAGCCACTGGTCTAGATAGTAATAAAACACAGATTTCGCGTAGTACCCGCCATACGTTTTGGTTTTATCCGGTTAATTCCAGTTCTGTATACGTTTTTGATAGGCATTTACAGGAAAAATCGGTTCTATCGACAGTGGGGTTTTAAATTGTCGAATATTTTCTTAGATGTCAGAGTGAGAGGGATAATGTGTGAATAGTAATAATATGCTAATAGCCTGGGCAAGATACCGATACGAGTGTTACAGAGCTTGAGAATAATAAAATGTTTAAAGTTTTAATAATTTGCAGCATGCATGCAGTTTGCATTTAAAAAGGAGAATATGTCAACAAATAGCCCTTATTACATTTATGGTTTGTATTTAGTCTAAAGTGAATAAAAGTTTTGAACATACATACATATGTATAATAATGTATATAAATATACTTACGCCATTATTACATATTCCCAATTGGGATAGTCATAGACTATCGATCGCCACTTTGTGCGCACGTTGTTTTGTTGCCTACCAGCCTGTCTAGGTTATCTATTAAAAAAAATACTGAATAATCCAACTCATCATTTTGCTTTATACCAACCGCGGACAACGTGAATTACTGATAATGGCTTCTGAATACAGATGTAATTAATAATTAATTTATCGATCTCACCTTCCAAAGGTTGCCTGGAAGAGATCACTTTTAGCGATAAGACCGCCAATTGTACCTCACTGTAAACTGTTTGATGATTATTATTACTTTTGTAAATTTTTGTTTGATGTGCAATAAAGAGTTATTCTATTCTATTCTAATTCTGTATGTACAGTCGCCATCAGATATATCAGAGCGGCCGAGGTACTCAAATATTTCTAAGCAGCAATAAATTTCAATTAATTCTTTGCGGTAAATGTGATCAATAAAATCTGAACATCCAATTCGCCACAAATATATGAGCAGTGGGTTTTCAATGAAATCTGAACACACAACGAGACAATAATATCTGAAAGCACAACTCGTCAAAGTTATCTGCTCAGACAGGGTGATCATAAATATCTGAACATTTAGGGAACATATACCATAAAGCACTAGGCATACAGTTTAAATGTAATCGTACAGATGTAATGAATTTTCCTTATTACAAAATGGGTAAGCATACAAAATATGAATCTGCGAAAAGCAACTTTACAGTCTTGTTAAAAGAGACACATTTGAATAAAATATTTGGCAATTAACAAAAACGGTACACATAACTGTCACTGCATGTATTTATCAAATATTCACAGATTTATTATGCTATACTTACGTAAATAGATTGCCAATACAAAGACTATAGGAAAAAAAAAGTACAACGGTGCGCGTAAATGAGTGTGTGTGGTGTGCGTGACATTAGTATGGCCGATTCCATACAAGCCCTATTAAAATTGATAAAAATTCACTTATTTGTAATTGTAATATTATGATGACAGAAGATATTTTTTATCATGTATTTGCATTGAACACTTTGATTTAAGATCTATAATAATAATAAAGCATATATACTGGTAATTATTACAGTCTCAATTTGGACATAAATGGCAAAAAAGAATATGTATTTTATTTAGATTTTGTGCTGTTAAATAATAATAACTTTATCAAAAAATCACCAAAGTTAAGACTTAAATACCAGAATTTACAAAAATAAGTCATTTTTTTATGTTCTATGCCAAAACAGTTGTACAGATCCACATAGATTTCTTGGCCGGTAAGGGTGTCGCTGTCATCGAAATTAGTATTGCCAGTAAATAAAATTTTACCATTATAAGGGAAGTAATTTTACATCATACAGGCTAATTTATTTATGTATTGAAATGTCTGAATAAAACAATTTATATAATATTCATTCAATGAATAACCATTTGCCGGTGGGTGTACGTAATAGGCAACTAACGGTATTGGGGCTTTTAAGAGACTTTTGGGCGATGCGATTGGAGACCAGACCAGACCAACAACCTTTATTTTACTATCTTTACCCCACTCAGCTTTCAAAAAGTGGCTGAGGAGTTTCTAAGTTTCTTAGCTCTGGCTAAACCTTTTAGAGATTCGCAGTCGTGAGTATATGTATGTATGTAATAACTATCATTGTAAGTAAACAAGTTCGTTTTAATGTAAGCTAATTATATTTATTTAGTTTTGCCCTTGTCTGTTATGTCTACCCGAATGACAGTGTATCCTAAATTTGCTGATCTTACCTCCCAAATGTTGTGTGGAAGAGATTGCTAATAGCGATAACACTGTCAACTGTACTTCTCTGCAAACTGTTTCATTATTTTATACTCAAGGATTTGTTGTTTGTGACACTCAGAGTTTAAAAAGTGGGTAACTACATAAAATCATTTTTTTAATCCTGTAAATCAGAGGAGTACTTGTCTGTACTGTCTTTTACATTTTATATTCACACATAGATACCCTAAAAAGGTGGCACAGAAAGAAATATTATAAACATTAGAAATCGTTTGGGTCATTCATTTTGCTCGTTCAGTGAATCTATGGGCACTTTTCTTTTGCTGTTGACAGCCTTATATTTTTATAAATATATATGTCAGACAGTTATGTATGACATAAGAAATTACACATTGGTACATTCCCGCATTAGGATTAGAACCCACGCATCAGTGTATACGAAGTGAAATCTTATTCGGGTGCATTTCCCCACTTCCCGTAACCCGCACCGCTATACGCCCGATTTCTGAATTAAGTATTCAAGCTGAGAACGACTTAAGTATCGTTTTGTCTCATTCAGTTGTTAAGATTTCAATGCGACAGAACGATACTTAAGTTGTTCTCAGCTGGAATACTCAATTCAGAAATCGGGCGATAGTCATGTACGCAACGCAGCGCACAACTTTGCGGATGGTGTTAGCCTTCTTAGATAATTTTAGCAAAATAAATAAAAATTTTCATATTTTTTTATATTGAATACTGGAAAGAAAAACGTTTATTAATAAGCAAAGAAACATTATATATAAAAAAAAAATCCACTACAAAAAATATTAATGAAAGTGATAATTTATTATATACATAGGTCACCCTATAATTTTTATTTAGTTAAGAACTAACTGACAATGACAGGCCGAAATTTCAAAATGGCGACAGTAGTACCAGAGTCGCCGCCGGCCAAGTTATGATTGTGGATCTGTAGGTTGTTATCGTGTCCGTGAGAGGTCCTGGCTTTATTGACGTTTATGTAATGACGTTTGTCACTTACTGCCAAACTGTGTGCTTCTATATCTATGGCAATATTAAAGCTGCCAAATTAAAATACGGGCGAATGCTTTGCAATATTTCATCCACTATTGTGTCAGTCACCATGGCTGGCCTAGCTGTTTAGTAATTAGAAATCATAAATATAAACCGTGTATTCGTACAAAATGGCGATAGGCCTGCCCCCTATCACGTGAGTACACTGTCCACGCAAAACGTGGGTACTCTGAAGACCAGGTGACAAAGTCACGTGATGTTCAGAAGTATCAGTACCTTGCCAACTCCTTCGGGGATATGCGGTGTGAACATTTATGTATTATGTATGTAAATATAAACCGTTGCATCAAGGTTCAAATCCTCCCTTTTTTGTATTTTATTAAGAACTTCTGATCTTTTTTTTTATTTATGAACCTTTAGATTTTATTGTCCTCATATATAGAATATATAGAAAAAACTGCAGAAAAAAGTATAATCTTGTAAAAGATAGTTTATCTTTTAATTTTATTAAAGCTGCATTTATATTTATGCTACCTTGGTACTTTCAATGTAAAAAAATGGCAAACAACGTTTCAAAATTTCTAAGTTATTTTACCTCTTGATGTTTTTGTACCGGCGAAAATTATACATCTACAAACCCGTTCAAAAAATAGTTGGTCGGTGGAGAACGATTTAGTTTTTTTTTCTAATAATATATTAACCGTACAACTAGTTGTACCTCCCAGCAGAAAACTCTTTTTAGTTTTGACATTGATAAAACCAAATGGTGGTTGTGTAGAAAATGTATTCCAGCGTAGTAAGTTAAAGAATTTTAAACTGTATGTCTAGTGTTTTAAGGTATATTTTCCCTAAATGTTCATATATTTATGATCACACTGTCTGAGCAGATAACTTTGACAAGTTGTGCTTTCAGATATTATTGTCTCTTTGTGTGTTCAGATTTGATTGAAAACCCACTGCTCATTTATTTGTGGCGAATTGGATGTACAGATTTTATTAATCTTATTTATCGTAAAGAATTAATTGAAATTTATTGCTGCTCAGAATTATTTGAGTACCTCGGCCGCTGCGATATATCTGATGGCGACCAAAGAATATAATAGATGGCGACTGTACCCAAAGGGGAGGTAAAGAAAGCCATTTCTTTTGAACTCATGGCTGAGTTGTACTTAGTCATGTGACAGTGTATTCGTACAAAACGGCGATAGGCCTGCCCCCTATCACGTAAGTACACTGTCTATGCAAAACGTGGGTACTCTGAACACCAGGTGACAAAGTCATGTGATGTTCAGAAGTATTAGTACCTCTGCCAACCCCTTCCGGGATATTAGGCGTGAACGTTTATGTTTAAGCATTGCGTTAAATGTAACTTTTTTTAAATTTAATGCATTAAATATTTTAAAGGTTTTGAGCGTCTCATTAGACAAGCTATATGTCTTGAAAAAATCTCAGTGACCATGTATTATAAACTGAATTTGTTGTACACAAAATGCCAAGACGGATTTAAAAGCAAACTAACCCTTTATTTGCCTATATTAACGGCTATGAACTCATTTGTTATTGGTGATCGGGGGGCTGATTATGTATCTTACGCGACCGCGATTGTGTCGCAAGTTGCAATATTGTCGCTGTCAAAAGTGTCAAACCGCATACAAATTTATGACATTGACAGCGACAATCGTGCAATTTGCGACTAAATCATCAGTCGCAAAAGATACGTAATCAGGGAGCGGTTTTCAGCGGCATGAACTAAGAATAACTTAAATGGTTAATCGTCTCTTAAGAGTCGTATGTCACCAACGGAAAGATGTTGCATATTAGGAGTAATGTTATTTTAAGCCCGTAGTTCAGAAATATATTGTATAATCCATTTATTATTCATTTAAGAATGGCTTATGAATAATTTTGAGGAATTGAGTTACCAATTATTAACAATACATTTACATTCTTCTGGATAATATATTAATTTAAACAACAGATTTTCAATCTGTCACTATCTCCTCTACTATGGGGTTCATTTTTATCGCACATTGATCCACTTATGCAATAATACTTTAAACTTTAATATAGCTTTAATTAGGTATAACTCCTTCGAAACTATAATGACGTAAAAAACAAACACAATTAAAAATAATCCGTAACACCATCACTGTTCCTTAATAACTCCCATTTAAAAAGTCCATAAAGTTTAAAAGTTAAGTCATAATTACTTCTGTTTGAGCAAACTTCTGCCAAATTCAGTAGCAAAAAGAATAACTCAAAAAAGCGTTATTAGGCATATAAAGTTAAAAAATGTTTCGCAATATATAAATCACTTCACCCTAAACCCGAAACTTTGGGGGTTACAGAACAAAAGTAATAAAATGCAGATTAATTGCGGAGTTTCCCCAAATCCGTGTTTGTTCCTTCGAGTTTGAGAGCCACTGGTCTAGATAGTAATAAAACACAGATTTCGCGTAGTACCCGCCATACGTTTTGGTTTTATCCGGTTAATTCCAGTTCTGTATACGTTTTTGATAGGCATTTACAGGAAAAATCGGTTCTATCGACAGTGGGGTTTTAAATTGTCGAATATTTTCTTAGATGTCAGAGTGAGAGGGATAATGTGTGAATAGTAATAATATGCTAATAGCCTGGGCAAGATACCGATACGAGTGTTACAGAGCTTGAGAATAATAAAATGTTTAAAGTTTTAATAATTTGCAGCATGCATGCAGTTTGCATTTAAAAAGGAGAATATGTCAACAAATAGCCCTTATTACATTTATGGTTTGTATTTAGTCTAAAGTGAATAAAAGTTTTGAACATACATACATATGTATAATAATGTATATAAATATACTTACGCCATTATTACATATTCCCAATTGGGATAGTCATAGACTATCGATCGCCACTTTGTGCGCACGTTGTTTTGTTGCCTACCAGCCTGTCTAGGTTATCTATTAAAAAAAATACTGAATAATCCAACTCATCATTTTGCTTTATACCAACCGCGGACAACGTGAATTACTGATAATGGCTTCTGAATACAGATGTAATTAATAATTAATTTATCGATCTCACCTTCCAAAGGTTGCCTGGAAGAGATCACTTTTAGCGATAAGACCGCCAATTGTACCTCACTGTAAACTGTTTGATGATTATTATTACTTTTGTAAATTTTTGTTTGATGTGCAATAAAGAGTTATTCTATTCTATTCTAATTCTGTATGTACAGTCGCCATCAGATATATCAGAGCGGCCGAGGTACTCAAATATTTCTAAGCAGCAATAAATTTCAATTAATTTTTTGCGGTAAATGTGATCAATAAAATCTGAACATCCAATTCGCCACAAATATATGAGCAGTGGGTTTTCAATGAAATCTGAACACACAACGAGACAATAATATCTGAAAGCACAACTCGTCAAAGTTATCTGCTCAGACAGGTGATCATAAATATCTGAACATTTAGGGAACATATACCATAAAGCACTAGGCATACAGTTTAAATGTAATCGTACAGATGTAATGAATTTTCCTTATTACAAAATGGGTAAGCATACAAAATATGAATCTGCGAAAAGCAACTTTACAGTCTTGTTAAAAGAGACACATTTGAATAAAATATTTGGCAATTAACAAAAACGGTACACATAACTGTCACTGCATGTATTTATCAAATATTCACAGATTTATTATGCTATACTTACGTAAATAGATTGCCAATACAAAGACTATAGGAAAAAAAAAGTACAACGGTGCGCGTAAATGAGTGTGTGTGGTGTGCGTGACATTAGTATGGCCGATTCCATACAAGCCCTATTAAAATTGATAAAAATTCACTTATTTGTAATTGTAATATTATGATGACAGAAGATATTTTTTATCATGTATTTGCATTGAACACTTTGATTTAAGATCTATAATAATAATAAAGCATATATACTGGTAATTATTACAGTCTCAATTTGGACATAAATGGCAAAAAAGAATATGTATTTTATTTAGATTTTGTGCTGTTAAATAATAATAACTTTATCAAAAAATCACCAAAGTTAAGACTTAAATACCAGAATTTACAAAAATAAGTCATTTTTTTATGTTCTATGCCAAAACAGTTGTAGGTTGTTATCGTGTCCGTGAGAGGTCCTGGCTTTATTGACGTTTATGTAATGACGTTTGTCACTTACTGCCAAACTGTGTGCTTCTATATCTATGGCAATATTAAAGCTGCCAAATTAAAATACGGGCGAATGCTTTGCAATATTTCATCCACTATTGTGTCAGTCACCATGGCTGGCCTAGCTGTTTAGTAATTAGAAATCATAAATATAAACCGTGTATTCGTACAAAATGGCGATAGGCCTGCCCCCTATCACGTGAGTACACTGTCCACGCAAAACGTGGGTACTCTGAAGACCAGGTGACAAAGTCACGTGATGTTCAGAAGTATCAGTACCTTGCCAACTCCTTCGGGGATATGCGGTGTGAACATTTATGTATTATGTATGTAAATATAAACCGTTGCATCAAGGTTCAAATCCTCCCTTTTTTGTATTTTATTAAGAACTTCTGATCTTTTTTTTTATTTATGAACCTTTAGATTTTATTGTCCTCATATATAGAATATATAGAAAAAACTGCAGAAAAAAGTATAATCTTGTAAAAGATAGTTTATCTTTTAATTTTATTAAAGCTGCATTTATATTTATGCTACCTCGGTACTTTCAATGTAAAAAAATGGCAAACAACGTTTCAAAATTTCTAAGTTATTTTACCTCTTGATGTTTTTGTACCGGCGAAAATTATACATCTACAAACCCGTTCAAAAAATAGTTGGTCGGTGGAGAACGATTTAGTTTTTTTTTCTAATAATATATTAACCGTACAACTAGTTGTACCTCCCAGCAGAAAACTCTTTTTAGTTTGACATTGATAAAACCAAATGGTGGTTGTGTAGAAAATGTATTCCAGCGTAGTAAGTTAAAGAATTTTAAACTGTATGTCTAGTGTTTTAAGGTATATTTTCCCTAAATGTTCATATATTTATGATCACCCTGTCTGAGCAGATAACTTTGACAAGTTGTGCTTTCAGATATTATTGTCTCTTTGTGTGTTCAGATTTGATTGAAAACCCACTGCTCATTTATTTGTGGCGAATTGGATGTACAGATTTTATTAATCTTATTTATCGTAAAGAATTAATTGAAATTTATTGCTGCTCAGAATTATTTGAGTACCTCGGCCGCTGCGATATATCTGATGGCGACCAAAGAATATAATAGATGGCGACTGTACCCAAAGGGGAGGTAAAGAAAGCCATTTCTTTTGAACTCGATATGACTTTCTCACTCATGGATGAGTACCAAATTTTTGTCAGACCATGTCACCCACGTGATAGGTGCTAAATTGTGATAGCACATAGTAATTTTATTGACATATACTCACGGTTATCAATCCCTAGAAGGGGTAGCCAGAGCCACTTTTGGAAATGTGACTAAAGACGGTAAAATAAAGGTTGTTGGTGATGGGTCTCCAACCGCATAGCCCAAAAATCCATTAAAAGCCCCAATACCGTTAGTCGTCTTTTACGTACACCCGCCGGAAGAAATTGGGTAATGTTATTCTAAGCCGGCACTACACAACGAATTAATAATTTAAGCCATATATGTCGGAAAGGAAAGCGTATTACTTTTAAACTATATAGGTAACAGGGGGCGTGTAATAGTCAACTGTGATAGCTCGGTGGGTAGAACGCCGCTTATATTGCAGGCGATGAGGGTTTACATCCGGGGTCGGGCCTACACCAATTTGTCTTTTCTAAAGACAAATGTGTGGTTTAATTATTATGGTTGTTAACGGTGAGGGAAAACATCGAGACCCACATGCCTGAGTTGTTATTCGTACAGAAAAACGGCGATAGGCCTGCCCCCTGTCACGTGAGTACACTGTCCAAGCAAAACGTGGGTACTCTAAACTCAGGTGACAATGTCACGTGATGTTCAGAAATATTAGTACCTCTGCCAACCCCTTCAGGAATATACGGCGTGAACGTTTATATATAACTAAATATAATGTGTCTTTGTGAATCTATGCTTATTTTAGTTTTAATAATGTATAATTGTATCTTGAGAATTGTTTAAAACCATAAATATAATGACGCTGCCATGTATAATATACTAGCTGACCCCAGAGACTTCGTACTGTCAAAAGTGTAGACTTTCACGTCGTCAAACTGAAATGAACATGGGATGGGAAGAAAGGTGTTTTTCATAGTGTCCTCACAATTTTTTCACTTTATAAATTTTAAGTTTATAAGTATAGTAGTTTCGGCTGAGCATTGATTCTCAGTCAGTTAGTCTGTTTCACCATTTTTTAAGAAAATTTATTGATCCCTTAATTTTTCTGGGATAAAAAGTGTCCTATTGTGTAAATTGGGATCATTATCTGGCTTCCTGTAAATTTTATTTTAAATATGTTCTGTGAATTAGTCTTCATTTCATACATAGTCTACAAACATCTAAACTTTCACATTTATAATATTAAAGGCTTAAACACAAGCTTCTCGCGCAGGTGACCTCGCTCGCCGGCCAGCGCAGCGTCTGGTCGTGCGCTTCATGCACGCGTGTAAATTTTGTTACGGAGTAATTTTAAAATTGTATTATCTTCTAAGATGTTTATTTAAATTAAGTGATGTCAAGGACAATTTTGTTCTCAATTAAATACTCTCAATCAACAACATATTTATTTGGATAAAGATTAATATTATGTTGATAAAACATTATGGCAATTATGCATTAAATTCGACCAAATTTATTTACCATAAAAATGGTTATAGTAAGTGAAACTTAAAAGTTAAACATATACTGCCCCGGATTTTTTTTAGATCATTTAAAGAGAAATAATTCTTTAATAATTTTTTTTTGGGTAACTTAAACCGTTTACGCAGCGCACACAACGGAAGCCTTAGTATGAATAATTATCCCCGTTTTTGCAACATTATTCGCTGATAGTTTGCTCCTGTTGATCCTGTTGATCCTCCTGTTGTTGCGTGATGATATATGGCCTAAAACCTTCCTCAATAAATGGACTATCCAACACAAAAAGAATTTTTCAATTTGATCGGGTAGTTCCTGAGATCCTAGCGTTCAAACAAACAAACTCTTCAGCTTTATAATATTAGTACAGATTTATGAAAATATGATGTATGTAAAAAAAATCAGGCGTCTTTTGTAAAAAATAGTGACAGACATATTCGAAATCTGAGAGACAACAATAAAATTTCAATACCTAAATACAGATTGTCAAAAGTAAATACATCTTTCATGGGGTTATGCGTAAAAATGTACAATAAAATACCTGAGGACATTTTAAATTTATCAGAAACAAAATTCAAAGCAGTAATTAAAAGAAATCTTAGTTCGATGGCTTGGTGTCATCGGTAACATCTCGAAAATTCGGGAGCCGGGGAAACTGGGCCGGGGGGCGAAAGCCCCCTGCAGGAAAAGAAAAGTTAGGTCACATTTAGTTAGGTTAGGTTAGAATATGTATAAAACGAGCGAGCGGAGCGCAGCGGAGCGCAGCGAAGCGAGCACCTAAAATGCCTGATGCATGCCTATATGCATGCATGCATGCATGCTCGCTTGCATACATACTTGCTTGCTTGCAACTTGCTTGCATGCTTGCTGCATGTAGGGAACGGGGGGCGGGGTATACTACTTACATAAACTATACCTGCAAAATTATTTATAGCAGTATGTATCAATCAATACATCTGTATTTTAAATGAATGGAAAATGATTTTATGGAATAGTGATTATTCGAAAAAGCAATATAGCGGAATTAAGGTATATCTGATTTTTGATTCTGTGGGAATGCGTTCTAGTGGTTAATTATAATGATAGCAAAGAAAAAAAAGTCAATCGATAATCTGGAATGTAAGAATATGGCATTTGAAATTTAGGTGAAACAATATTATGGCAATTAAAAAAAGTTGATTTTCGGTGCAATCATATTCTGCTTTAAAAGTTTCGGAAATACAGTATGTAACCGGTGTCATCAGGTCTCTGTGCAGGATGATTCCGGGCTAACACCAAAATTGTAATGGACGTAAAAAAGGAGAATTACAATGGAATTACATGGAGACACATTTAGATCTAATAGATAATGTGCTTAAAAGGCAGGCGACCAAAGTGTAAAGAATAAACGGTTTGTATGAAAATATTATTGAATGTAGATTAAGCTGGAGAAGATCGATCGTTTGCCTCCCCCAATAGGAACTTATGGAGTGAGCAACTTATAATCAATCATCTTTTATGGGGTTATGCGTAAAAATGTATAGTAAAATACCTGAGGACATTTTATTTTAAATTTATCAGAAACAAAATTCAAAGCAGTAAGTTAAAAGAAATCTTAGTTCGAAAGCCTATTACAGTGTTAATGATTACATTAATGATAAAATGGCTTGGTGTCATCAGGGCTCTGTGCAGTATGTTTCCGGGCTAACACCAAAATTGTAATGGACGTAAAAAACAATGTGTGTTGACGAGTTTCTTACAGGTTCTTCTCTCAACAAGACACCTTCTGAATCCGAAGTAAACTTAGTATTCAGTTGAAATTTGGCGTTGAAATTTGACGTTCATAAAACAAAGATTTATCTTTTTACTTTGAAATAAATGATTATTTTATTTTTTATCTTTTCATAGTGTATATCTGCTGTTTGTCCTATTGATTTTTTATTTTTATGAGCCTATTGTGTCCCACTGCTGGGCAAAGGCCTCTCTCCCCTTCTTCCACTCCTCCCACCAGTTCTTGTCCCAGGGACCTAGTTCACACCGGGAGCCCATTGCGTCCTAATTAAATAAATAAATTAAATAATACCGCAACTTCAAACATCACGATTTTTTATTTCTATTATTATTGTCGGCCGTTTTCACAGTAATGCACTTCTTGTCCAAAAACTTCAAAAGATCCTGCAACAAACATAAGTACAATTATTTTATTAGTGTTGGCTTAGAATATCACAACTCCATCACTTCAGACAGGTTTCTAAAGTAGTTGGCAGTGTGTAGTTGGTTTGGAAACCCATCATCCTTTCAATTATCTTTTATTATATTACAAAGTACTTCCCCAACATACGAAATTCGCTAAAGAATTTCTATTTCTGAAGATTTGGTTACCGGTTTCCAAAGCGTCACGGCTAGAGTTATTAAATTACTACAATATGACCTGGATTTCACATACATAATATACTCACGGCCATAAATCCGAAAAAGGGGTAGCCAGAGCTTCAGGGCTAGAAACTCCTCAGTCGCATTTGGAAGTTGATAGGGGACAAGATGATAGAAATAAAGTATCGTTGGTGATGAATATCTAACCGCACCACTTAAAAAACCCATTCCCTTAGTTGCCTCTTACGACACCCGTGGGTAGAAAGGGGCAGTGAAATTCTAAGACGGCATGCCGGCGGATTACGCAATAAATTAATATTACTGCTTCGTACATAACCTCTTATTTTAGGTAAAGTTAATTTCCCAAGCTGTGCATTTCTTCTCACGGGTAGCATACATTGGGGGTTTATTAATAAAAGGTTGGGCGATATATCTGGAGACCTACCACCCAACATACATACATACATACATACATATACTCACGGCTATAAATCCCTAGAAGGGGTAGCCAGAGCCAAGGAATAAGAAATTTCTCAGCCACTTTTGGAAACTTGTGTGGGGAAAAGATGGTAAAATAAAGGTTGTTGGTGATGGGTCTCCAACCGCATCGCCCAAAAATCCCTTAAAAGCCCCCAATACCGTTAGTCGCCTCTTACGTACACCCACCGGAAGAAATGGGGTAGTGCTATTCTAAGCTGGCACTACACTATCTTTTAAATTAAAACACTTTTGCCACTGAATTTTCAAAAGTGGCAGAAACAAAACAATTATGTGAAAGGTTTTCTTGTAGTGTTTCCATGCTGTGTAGTATTGGGTTAAAAAAGCACTAACCCGTGTTTTTCCGAGGGTGTTCGTAATAGTCAACTAAAGGCAATGGGGCTTTTAAGTGATTTCTAGGCGATACGGTTAGAGATGCATCACAACTTTACTTTACAATCTTTTCCCCACTAAATTTCCAAAAGTGATTGAGGAAAACACCTTATTCCGAAGCTCTAGCAACTCTTTTTAAGGATGCATATCCGTGATTATATGTATGTATTTATGTATAAATATATGTACGTGCGTGTAGAATATGTAGTACGTGCCTATAATAAATTAAGCATCTTAGAATCATTTACTAATCATTTAACCTGTGACTTACCGAGCACTAGCGAAGGACAAGTACCGTCAAAACCCGGGAACATTAAAATTATTTATTATTTATTACGTAATTTAACTCTTAAAATAAAAGAAATAAGGGGTTAATTCGAACACGGTAAGCTGGCCATCGGCGGCTCCACGGGGAGCCATCGGGGTTTGGCGGTACTTTTACTTCTGGCTACTCTGGGAGCCGGCGGGACGTGAAAGGTTATTTATTTATTTAAAATCTTAAGTAAAGCCTTACAGCCATAAAGACTAAGTCGGCTTACGTGAAAGGTTAAAGAAAGAAAAATTTCGAAACCAGCGGGACTCAAATCCGCGACATCCTTCTTTCGCGAAATTTTTCTTTCCCTAATTGATTAGTAAATAATACCAGATGAGGTTTCATGCACAAAAAAGTCTAATTACCTTAGAATCATATTTATATCCATAGCTAACAAGTTCTTTGTGGATAGTCTCAATATCCACTGGCTCGTATCTTAGTATAGCTTCGCGTAGCTTTCGTCTGCTCGCTACGTAGTTGTGAAATGCTATGTGAAGAGGCACCCTACAGGAATGTGTCTGGAAATTAATGGAAGATTAATTACTAATTTACCGATCTCACCTTCCAAAGAAGAAGAGATCTGGAAGAAGAAGAAGAGTCTGGACGAGATCGCTTTTAGCGATAAGACCGCAAATTGTACCTCACTGAAACTGTTTGATCATTTATATATTTTTGTAAATTTGTGTTTGATGTGCAATAAAGGGTTATTCTATTCTATTACTTTGTATAATTTTGATTTCTGATTGTGTAGCAACAGTGATTGCTCAGTGGTTAGAACACCGCTTCTCGTACAGGCGATGAGAGTTTAAATCCCGGGTCGGGCTTACACCAATAAGTTATTTCTAAATTCATACGTTTGGTTCATTTATCGTGGTTGCTAACGGTGAGGGAAAACATCGTAAGGAAACCCACATGGCTAAGTTGTACTTTGTTATGATAGTGTATTCGTACAAAACAGCGATAGGCTTGCCCCCTATCACGTGAGTGCACGGTCCACCTTGGTACTCTGACCAGATGACAATGTCACGTGATGTTCAGAAGTATTAGTACCTCTGCCAATCCCTTTCGGGATATACGGCGTGAACGTTTGAGTTTGACAGTTAATTTTGTATTTTACCTGTGTATGTGTGTATTGGCTTAAAAAACCACTACCCTATTTTTTACTGCGGGTGGGGTAAGAGGCGAATAACACATCTTTCCAAAACAAGCTTAATAATTTAATTTCATTCATTTTGAAACTTACAGTGACGAGTTTATGAATGTATGCATTATAAAAATAATAATTTACCTTAGCTTTTTCCCGCTTCTGAAACACCATATCTTCTTCACTACATTCTATTTCTATTGAGCCAGAAATAGTATTTGTTTCACAAAACAAATCATTTTTATCTTTGCTTATTAATCTCTTTTTAGGTGACTCTGGCTTAGTTAGTTCTTTGCAATCTCTCTGTTCTGATTTCTTTAGCTGTTTAGATGGAGAGAAATCTTTTTGCTCAGATATTCTTAGTCTTTTAGATGGAGAGCCCTCTATGGTTTCTATAACTGGATGTGTCTGTTCATATAGATGGGTTAGAAGCTGTATAGCTGAAAATTAAATTATCTTTTCTAACATATGCATGGTTGATTTATCATGGTTGTTAACAATGAGGGAAAACATTGTGATGAACACACTTGGCTCAGTTGTACATTGTCATGTGACAGTGTATTCGTACAAAACGGCGGCGATAGGCCTGTCACCTATCATGTGATTACACTGTTCAACCAAAACGTGGGTAGTCTAAACACCAGGTGACAATGTCATGTGATTTTCAGAAGTATTAGTATCTCTGCCAACCCCTTTGGGGACATATGGCACGAACATATCAGAATTGTTACATTAATCAAGGAATTAAAACTGTTGGGACTTGTTGAAAACTAGTGCCTGCTATCAGATGTGGGTTAAAAAAATTTTTGTTCAATTGGGCCTATTAATTCTGGATTCCCCTTTTTAGAACTTATAGCCATGAGTATAGTACATACATACATATTAGAAGTTTAATTAGTTTATTAAAGTGCTAAATTAGCTTTTTATTATTTAGAAGACAAAACTATAACTCTTAAATAGCAAACATTTACCTCGTTTTCTTTTGAAAGGCTTCAATCCATATTTATCTAGTTCTCTGTTACGATCCGGTGTCGAGAGCGAAGCATAATCAACCATAGGGGTTACATCAACAGTTTTGATAACATAATCCTTATTTTGTGGTGTTTCTATACTGCAAGTAAAATCACTCTGTTTAGGTGGTGACGCTTTAGAACTGTCAAATGATTTTCTTTTAGCCTCAATACCTTTTATTTCAACATTAGGTAAACTTACATTTACTGTATTATCCAAATAGTTTTTTGTTACCTCTGGCGTATAGTCAGATACTATTTCTGACACAGATGCTTTACTAGTGTCATCAGTATTATCATTACTCAGATTAAAGTTCTTAGAAGATGATTGAGAGTTATCAACTATTTTTGACTGATGAACAGAATAATTCAGTTCATCATCTGATATTTCAAAAACTTGTGAAGCTGGCTCTTCAGAAACTGTCTCAGTATTATGGTTAGAATTTTCCTTATCATAGTCACAGTAGTCCATGTTTAATTCATACCCCATATAATCATAATCATCTATTACTTGATCTTCTAATGATTCTGAATGTCTGACATTATTATCTTCAATATCTTTTTCAATTACAGTATCTATGTTTTCACATTCATCATAGTCAATAGAAACATCATTTTTCTTTCCCAACCTGTCTATATGGTCTTGTGTTAAAACATGGGGTATGTCATTAGATTCAGATGACTGAGTTAAATCCACATTGACTTCAATCTCAGGATTAGTATTACTACTTTTTTCTAAAGAGCTATCTTTCTTAGAGTCTTCCTTTTTATCTGAATGATCAAAAACATATTCATCAAAAAAAGAATCTGTTTTTGATATTTGACTACACACTTTTTTAGGCAAACATTCATTGCCATCCATATTTTGGCTACTTAGATGAACATAAGGTAAATATTCCTCCTCATCATAAGATTGTGTCAGGTCTATATGTTCTTTATTCATATTGCATTCTTTATCATTATCTTCAATTTCTTGAGTCAAATCAACTGCTTCAGTACACAAAATCTTACTTTGCATTGGAACTACACACTCAGTAGTTTCCATATCACAGTTATATCTACTATGACTAATGCTTCTAGTATCTGCAATATCATTTTGTGTCAAATCAATGGCTGGAATATCTCTTTCTGGTTGTGATTGTATGGAGTTAATCACTGGATGTAAAATGTTAACACACTCAGTTATATCCATAAAATCATTACTTTTTCTTTTGGTTGCATTGTTTTGTGTAGTATTATTTTTTAAAACATCAACTTTGGCTATAGTTTGAGATGATTTTTGGCTTGATTCAATTACAGATGGATCATCATCAAACATATCAGGTGAATTACACCTTAAATTTTGAGATATATCTAAATCATTTATATTTTTATTTTCAGTTTCAGAATGTTTATTGCTGCCTTTATCTTTATCTTCAGCAGTTAAATCAATGCTAACCATTTTACTTTTTATTGTATTTTGAGTAACTTTCATGGTACCACTTAATATTAAATCAATATCATAGTCATTTAAGTCAAATGAGAATCCTTGTGGGTGTACCTTAACTGGGCTCAAAGGTCTTCCTGGAATTAAACTCCAGTCCTTTAGCAAACTTCCTAAAGAAGTAGATGATTGTTCTAATAAATTATCTATGTAATAAATAAAATTATTTTGTATAATATTGTAAGGAACACTTGTTGTCAAATAATACAGTCCATTTTGTGGATGGTCCTTTTCATTTACTTGATTTATTAGTGGCGTATGATTAATATTTGAAAATAAGACTTCAGAATATTTATCAGCAATAAGTTGCTGGCGCTCAGACTCTGAAATAAATAAAAGACGACATTGACTTAACCGTCTATTTTTCTTAGATTTGGGTAGTATTTGCTTCAGTTCAGGCACCTTGAAACCATACTCTTGCAATTTAGTTCTAATTTTACTGGTTCTTTGGGCAGAACTTTTTGGTTTTAATTCCAAATTTAATTTATCTTTATCACAATTAGAACTGTGTAGGGATTCAGACAATGCTATAGCTAATTGTAATTCTTCAGAATCTATATCAATTCCTGACTTCTTGCACACATTTTTGAACTGTTTAGAATATGAAACAAGTTCATTTTGCTTTGGTTTCAAAGCTTTTCTAATATCCTTTTGGCCTTTTATCCTTTTAATTGAATTTTTGTTTCTAGTTTTAGGTTTGGAACCTTTGATATTGCTGGTAGAGGATTTAGGGCCAATGAACTTTTGTTTCTCTTCTTTAAAGTCAGAACCACTTTCATCCATGGAATCTTTTATAAAGAACTTACTGACCACAAGTGATTCATTTTCTGGCACACTGCGGAAATGAAACAAACTTGTGTCACTTGACTATTAGATTTATTTCGAAACTTAACATTTTGTAACTAAAACCTACCTATATTTATTTACACTCATCCTAAACTTTACTTAAATCGTCGTCTTCTTTACGCCATTCGCGTAATTGATCGCTTGAGGCAGCCGTGAGACCGCTGGCTATTAGCACTTTCCTCTCAATTACTTCATCTGGGTCTTGGTAATATTGTTGAAAACTTACTCTTTGTTTTTCTGTAAAACTACTGTACCTGCAAATGAAAAACATTTTAAGAACACTAACCTAAAAAGTTGAATAATTTACAAAACTGATAGTGAGACGTACTGCAAGAAAACTCCATATGCTATACCGACACTAACAACACCAAATCCTAATAGATTTATAAAATAATTACTACGGGTTCTTTTCAATCTTCTCGGTTTCCATTTAGAAGTATCAACACCAATCGCCATTTTTAGTTTTTTTAACAGTCAAGTCAATCCGTAAAATAGAATAGAGTCCGTCAATCATTTCAGTTCCATTCACCTTTATCATTATCAATAATCCCGTCTAACCGGACATTTATGCCGCGTGTACATTGATGCGAGAGATCATAAACTTTATCTAACAGGTGTCTGAGATTTTCACTGCGTTTGGACTTTAGAATCTCCTTTAAAACACTTTTGAAGTTTGGACATACGTACATATACTCACGGCTATGAATCACTAGAATGAGTGACCGGAGCACCGGAAAAATAAATTCCTCAGCCACTTTTGATAGTTGTGTGGGGATAACATTGTAAAATAAAGACATTTGGTGATGGGTCTCACACCGCGTCGACCTAAAAACAGTGGAAAATCTATATTACGAAACTCGTCTCTTACGAACACCCACAGGAAAAATGAGGTGGCGCTATTCTAAGCTATTATACGTTTATTAGGACGTTTTGTAAAGTCTTGGATTTTTAAACCCCAATGAGCAAACTTAAATCGTGTGTTTTTAATAGTTTCTTGGACCAATGTAAACCTATTTATGTCTTAAATTTAGACATTGAAATTTAATAGCGAAGCATTAAAGATTTATGGGTAAAATATCAAGAGGGAAAATATCAAAAATGAAAAAAATGTGAATATAATGATTTTTTTTATTGCTTCTTCTCTTGTCGTACACCTTTTTTACGTACCAAATATTTTACATACATACATACATATACTCACGGCTATAAATCCCTAGAAGGGGTAGCCGGGTAGCTAAGGAATCAGAAATTCCTCAGCCACTTTTTTGGAAGTTGTGTGGGGAAAAGATGGTGAAATAAAAGTTGTTGGTGATGGGTCTCCAACCGCATTGCCACCAAATTTTTACGTTCAAAAAATGAAAGTTTTTAACTTAATTTTGAAAAATGAACTTTTGACTTTTAGAGAGCATTCCAAATAATGCTATAACAATATTTTTATATTTAGACTCATCTATCTCTATTATATTTAGGTTCCAGTAATTTATCAGGATCGTAAAAAGTAGCGATCGACAGTCTCTGTTTACGGCAGCCTACCCCCATGGGAAATAGTAGGAAGAATATATGTATGAACGTAAATATAAATAAATAAATTGTTTCAGTATTGTTTGGGACCCTGCTTTCTTTTTTGATCTTTGATGTTTTGTTATTGGCAGACACTTTGACACTGAGCCAACATTAATAAAACGTTTTCTGTTATTGTTTATTGATTGTTGTGATTGGGATGTGGAGAAGTTATAAAGGTGAGAAGAATTAATTTTCGTTCTAAAAATGTGGATGGCTCTACAATTTATAAACCATCAAACTCTGTTATATTAACTTTTGATGGACAAATTTTACCCAAAAATGTTTTCTGTTGTTACACATCATTACCAGTTGAACTATATCACTTCCCAACAATCCAGTGTTTCAATTGCTGTCGATTTGGACATACGAAATTGAACTGTCGCTCGAAAACACGGTGTTACAAATGTGGCCAGACCCATTCAGCTGATTCGTGTAATTTAGATGAATCTGAATATGTATGTTTATATTGCTCGGGTAACCACACTGCAAAAAGTGGTGTATGCCCTGAACAGATGCGTCAGAAAAATATTAAAGCCATGATGGCCGAACGAAATTTGTCATATGAAGAAGCCTCAAAAAATATACCCCCATCCCAGAAATCATTTGCAGAAATAACCGCAACACAATCACAATCATCTCATAATCGACATTCCATAAAATCATCTGCTTCATCATCCTCTTATAAAAAAACTGTCACTCTCCCAAAAAGGTCACACGCCCCGTTATCTCCAGGTTATGACAAGAAAGCTCATCAAAACTTATTAAATGATTTCCAAATCCCCCCACTCTCTAACGGCTGCGGTTTCAAACATAATATTAATAATAATCAATCATCTTTGGAAACTTCACAAATAATTGAAATTCTAATTACTTTACTAATAACTTTACTTAAAAATTATAATATTTCTCTACCTGACCACGTTGCCCAAATTCTGACTACTCTTTTTAATAATATCAACAATGGATCAATCCCAAATAATCCAGTGGAATGCTAGAAGCATCCGCAATAAAAAACATGATTTAATTTATATGATAAATTTTTATAATCCCTTTATAATAGCGCTCTCAGAAACAAGGCTCAAACCTTGTGATATCTTTAACATTCGCGGTTATAGCTGTCATCGTGACGACCGCTTCGATGGTTTTGATGGAGCTGCTATTTTAGTTCATAACTCCGTTCATTATGAAATTTTAAATCTTCCCCCACATAATGACGGTTTTAATATTGTGGGAATAAAGGTTCAGAACATACATTTTATATCGATTTATATTTACAATACTAATAATTCCATAATCCCCTATCTACGAAATTTAATTCAATCTTTCCCTTCCCCCCTCATGATTCTTGGTGATTTTAACGGTCATCATTACTCCTGGGGATCCCTCCATTGTGATGCCTTTGGAATACAACTTACAGATCTATTTGATGATACGTCAATGTGCGTTCTTAACGATGGTTCCCCAACTCGTGTGACCCGCCCCGGTGAAAGAAAAAGTTGTGTTGATCTCTCAATTTGTTCACCAGATTTAGCTATGACCTCAGTTTGGCAACCGATTTCATCAACTTATGGCAGTGATCATTTCCCTATCCATATTTGCCTGCGCATTAAGATATCATCATCTACTCAGCAACCTCCGCTATTAAAATTCAAATTACAATCAGCTGATTGGGTTATGTATCAAACTAATTTAGACGATATGGTTCAAAATTTGCCTTGCATTGACTCAAACAACTTTTCTTCGTGTTATATAAATTTTACTAATGCTATCTCAACTGCTGCTGAAAGTTCAATTCCTCTCAAGAAACCCGTTTCGGACAAAATTCCGTCTCCCCCCTGGTGGGATAGAGAATGTACCGATATAATTAAAAAACGTAAAGAAGCAGAGTCTGCTTACATTGAAAACATGAGTAATGAAAATTTAATTCGGTACAAAATAATTCTCGCTCGGTCAAGAAGACTTTTTAAGAAGAAAAAATGTTACAGTTGGAAAAAGTATTGTTCATCTTTATCTCCATTTTCGCGTCCTTCTTTAGTGTGGCGCAATATTCTTTGTTTTAGACGTGGTTGTATTCAACAAAATCACTCCTCTATATCTCATCAGATTGCTGAAGAATTTTTTGATAAGCTTGCTCCCCCATTCGTACCTAATTTCGAAGATACTCCTTTATTTTCAAGTTCTTCGATTCCAATCGTTCACCCTCTAGATGCTGAGTTCTCCATGTGTGAACTAGAAGCAGTGCTTGCTCATGTCAAAGACTCTGCCCCGGGGGTGGATGGATTCCCATATTCTTTTATAACAAAAGCTGGTCTACAAAGTCAAATTTATCTGTTAAATATTTTAAATTATAGTTTTCGATCTGGGAATATTCCTCTCTCATGGAAGACTCAAATAGTTATACCTATTCCTAAACCTGGCAAGTCTCCTAACCATCCTAATCACTTCCGTCCAATTGCTCTTTCATCGGTAATAGCTAAAATTTTGGAGCACCTTATTAAAAACAGACTTGAATGGTTTGTTGAAAATGAAAATATACTCTCATCTTCGCAATATGGATTCCGTAAGGGATTCAGTACTATGGATAGTCTAAGCATATTTGTCACAGATATCCGTCTAGCTTTTAGTAAAAACTCCTCGGTTGTTGCTGCTTTTCTTGATGTTTCAGCAGCTTATGATAATGTGCTTTTACCCATTCTGAAACAAAGATTATTAGAATTAAAAATTCCTCAAAAAATTGTATTTTGTATCATGTCACTTCTTATGGAAAGATCTCTTTGCCTTCGAACACCTGGTGATTTGTTTGATCCTAGGAAAACGTGGAGAGGTCTCCCTCAGGGCTCAGTCTTGAGTCCAATTCTGTACAGTTTGTATACCTCTGCTCTTCACACTTCTCTTAATTATGACTGTCGGATCTTGCAATACGCCGATGATATAGCTTTGTATATAGATTCAGCTTCGATAGAAAATGCTATTCCTTCATTACAAATCTCTCTTTCTTCATTAAACGAATGGCTTTTGGAACGGGGTTTGAGCATCTCGGGACCTAAAAGCTCTGTTGTTGTTTTTTCAAGAAAACGTGAGATACCCCATGTTGATCTAAAAATAGGGACTGATAGTATACCATTAAATAACAGTGTTAAATTTCTTGGGGTAATTCTAGATTCAAAACTTAATGGTAGGTTACATATAGAATACGTCGTGAAAAAATGCGCTAAAAACATCAATATCCTTAAGGCTCTTTCTGGAGTGTGGTGGGGTGCCCACCCTTATTCGATGAAACTAATATATAATGCCCTTATTCGTAGTGTTTTAGATTATGGAGCCTTTCTATTAGAACCTTGCAGCAAGATTGCTTTAAGAAGTTTAGAGAAAATTCAGTCTGTATCTTTACGCATTATTTCTGGATGCATGAAAAGCTCTCCAATTAATGCTCTTCAAGTTGAATGTGGTGACCCCCCGCTTATTTTGCGGCGCCAATATCTAGCCGATAGATTTATATATAAAGCTTTTTCCCGTGCCGAACATCCGTTATTTGAAAAACTAAAATCATTAAATATTCAATGTCGAAACAATACATTTTGGCGCCGCAAAATGATTCCCCCTATTATCAACTCATTTCGTAAATTAGAAGAATATGAAAGTAGCTTCCCGGTTATTCGTAGTAAGAAACTTCCCCTTTATGATTATCCTTATTCAACTATTACATTTAAACCGAAAATTCTTTTCAACATCGGAATTGACAAAAGTTGCACCGTGGCCAATAATATTTTTAATATAAAGCTTCATTCCTCGTGGCCCGACTGGCATCATTTTTATACAGATGCGTCTAAAATGACAGATTCTTCTTTTGTTGGCGCAGCAGTCTATTATCAAAATAACAAAATTGAAATCAAATTTAAATTTCCTCCCGGTTCCTCAGTTTTTACTGCGGAATGCATTGCCGTATTAGAGGCATGTATCTTTATTCAAAATCATGATAATATTAACCGAGCCGTTGTCTTCACTGACTCTCAGAGCTGCCTTTCAAGTCTGTATCAGTCCCCTTTTAACAATAAAACGCAAAGTCGTATTATATTTGATATTAAATATACATTACTGAAGTGTTACGAAAATGGCAAGGAAGTACAATTAGTTTGGATTCCCAGTCATGTTGGCATTGTTGGAAATGAACGAGCGGACATTTTAGCAAAATCTGCCATTGGGGATGATTCGAGCTCCTCAAAACATCTTGTATATCACTGCTATGATCTTCTTTCCTCTCCAAAGACTGATCTTATTGATTGTTGGTCTAAACATTGGCAAAATTCTAGTCTTTCTAAAGGTCGATGGTACGCATCCATTCAACCTGAAATACCTAGAAAACCATGGTTCTTTAAATTTAAAAAGATTAGTAAAACGATAACATCAATACTAATAAGAATGCGTATTGGTCATTGTTGTACCCCCGTATTCCTTAATAAACTTAGAATTCGTGATTCTGCTCTTTGCGAGTGCGGCATGGAGGACGGCGACTTAGACCACATATTTTTTAATTGTCCTATATTCGGTTTAGATTCCATTTATCCAAACCTAATTAAAGCTAAAATCCCTCTTCCTTCGAATATTAGATCGTTACTCTCATCACTTGAAAATCATAACATTATTTCCTCACTCGTTAATTTCATTCATTCTAATCAAATAAAGTTATAAAAGACATAACGTATATATATATATATATATATTTATTTATATATATAAATAATTTTGATATAGTCATTGGTTCTGTGCTCTATCATTTATTCTATATTTATACTCATAGTATTCTTTGATATGAATATATTATTATATGTACTCACTACCTTACAATACTGTAACGTGACGTTTTGTTTTACCTACTATTATTATAATTTTACTTTATCTACATGCGCTTCTATTGCCTAACCTGACACTGGCAACCATTATCGGCACTAAATAGCTTAATATGTTGCCACAAATGAAAGAATTGAATTGAATTGAATTGTTGTGATTGTGAATTGGGGATGTGTAATATTATTGCTAATTGCTGTTGTTATTCTTTATTACGAAGCATATAAATAATTTCATGTATTTTCATTATGTCACTATTACAAAGCCTACCATATAAAGATTATCAGGAAGCTTTATTGTTCACCAAAGAAAATTGTGAAGAAATAGCTAGAACAGCTAACATAGAGTAAGTTCTATAGGGTTAAAAAATACCCTTGCCTGTGCTAAAATTACGGTGAATTAATTCAATAAATTTGTTGCAGTAACATAACATTTAACGGTCCGAAAAAGCCGGGAGAAATTTTGATAAAAGCATTGGATCGCTGTGGGTTCTCTGTGGAACAATATAAATCGTTGAGTCACTCTGTTTTACTCCATAAGAAAACCGTTTATTACCGACCTCAGCTGAAAATTGCCGTGCTCATTGGAATTGATCACTATAAGCATCTCAGAAAACTAGCTACGCCACCTTTAGACTGTGTTAAACTAGCTTCCAAATTCAAAAGCATGGGTTTTGTGGTTATTACTTTACAAAACTTTTCAAACAAGTATTTGAAAGATTCTCTTGTCAAAATATTCAGGGTTGTACCACCGGATTCATATTGTAAGTGGTCATTTTTTTACATGGATTGTTTCTTAGTCTTGGGTGTTATATGTGTATTATATAATATTAAATATATTGTTCAGTTAGTATCCTTTTATACAAGTTCTGCTTAGTTTGGGGCTAATTTGATCTGTGTATAATAGGTCCGGATATATTGATTTATTTTATTATATTGCCAAACTTAAAAAGACCCTAAACCTTAAGTCTTTTATGACACTTTTTCCCCTCAACATTGTTACATTTCAAAATAAAATTGGGAAACACCATGACCCAGCATAGGGACCTATCATAACCACCCCACTTTAGTGAATATTGAACATGAGTGAGAACATGAACTATAAAGTGTCAGCTCAGAACAGCACTACCCTATTCTTGCTGTGGGTGTTTATAAGAGGCTACATGATTTTTGGGAAATGCGGTTTGAGACCCATCTAAAAGTAGCTGAGAAATTGCTTGTTGTGAAGCTTTGGCTAAGTTTTCTTTTTATTTCTGGTACCTTGATAGAATTTTCTCGCACTACCTTAATCCGGCACTGTTTATATTATATTATATGACTTTATCCTATTATTCTGAGTGTGGTATTTTAATATTAACATAACATAAACGTTTACGCCGTAATATCCCCAAAGGTTGTTGGCACAGATACTAATACTTCTGAATATCAAGTGACTTTGTCACCTGGAATTCAGAGTACCCACGTATTGCATGGACAGTGTACTCACGTGATAGGGGGCAGGCCTATCGCCGTTTTGTACGAATACACTGTCACATGACTAAGTACAACTCAGCCATGTGGGTTTCCTCACATTGTTTTCCCTCACCGTCTAAATAATTTAATATTAACATTCCTAAGTTATAGGCAAAAATATTATTTCAAATTGGTATACTTAGAATTACTTAATAGCTGAGTAGGTTGGCTAAAATTACTATCAGATCAAAATAATTACATATTGTTTTTAATATATCATTTTGTTTACCTCCTACACTTGCTTCTACAAAACCAGCAAGTCAGACTTGCACTGGGGCAGTATTTTTTTCACTTATATTGTCCAGCCCGGCTAGTATTGGGTGGGATAAAGCAGCCATCTCTTACGCACTTACTTAGTATTGTATACTGCCATCTCATTCTAACCGTTATCGTGTTAATAAAATAGCGCTCGTGCTTGCCCTTCTGATGGAGATTATGGAGGTTTATATAGTTTGCTGAAATATATTTTAAATTTTGACCAATGCAAGTATCACCTCTAGGTAAAATAATTTTCTTACTTTTCCAGGTGTAATATTCTATGCAGGTCATGGCTGTGAAATCTGCAACATCAAATGTTTATTGTCAGTAGATTGTCCTGAAGAAAATATTCGGGAAGATCATTTTGTAACTGAGAATTTCATACTGAATGCTGCTGCCACATGCCAGCCTGAGTTGTTGGTTATACTCTTAGATATGTGCCGTGTTTCTGACAGGTATTTATGAGAGTCAATTTATCTTTGTTTTAAACATATTAAATAAGTAGCCATGTCTGTTGCTAAGCAAAAGTAATGGCAGGGAAGTATCGAGTAGCAAGTATGTTGGATCTGTTATTGATATTTACTTATAAATCAGATAAGTTAAGCAAACCATAAGTATAATTGTGATTCTTCTAAGGGGTTTAAGGCACAATGTATGTTGATAAGTTGGGCACACACCAATCTGTGCTTACGTTCATAGGTGTGGTTTATTTATCAAGGTTAACTGTGAGGGAAAAATATCGTGAGTAGATCCACTGTATGATTGAGTAGTACTTAACTATGTGATTTTTTATTTGTACAATGCGGCAATAGATCTGCCCCCGCCATGTGAATGCACTGTCCAAGCAAAATGTGGGTCTGACAAGGTATTCACGTGAATTTTAGAAATAATAGAAGATACCTTTGACATACCTTTGGAGATATACGGCGTAAAGGTTGACTTCAGAAAATTTGCTTACATCAATAAAATTATGCAACCCTGCCCCCGTAGCATGAAGCGTGGGAGACCAAGTATGTCACGTGTGAAGTCAGAAACTAACAGATTATACCTACAAAATCCGTCAGTATTTTACTTCTCATGTGACTTACTCGCTCTTACTCGCCCACGCTACCTAAATGACTAAAATAAGAAAAGTTGATGCGAAATTTCTAATTTGATTCTTTACTTTACAGAACAACAAACAGAAACCTTTTTTCACAAATCCCACAAGTAGAAGACATACAAATCCACAAAAACCTACTGATAGGCTATTCGACGGTTTCCTCACAATCAGCATACGAAGCTATAGAGATCGAATGTTCAGAGTCCATAGATAGTAACATGACTTATGAGTTAAAGACTGGAGATAATTTTGTGGCCTCAGGTAGCCAATATGCTGGGGCGTTGTTTAGGTTTATTGATGAAGATTTGGATGTAAGCCGTTTGCTGGATAAAGTGCATGAAGGTATTTATGATTCACTAACTCATTTCTAGGTACCAGTGTCGTAAAAAGTGACTTAGGGTTTTCGGACTTTTTAAGTGATTGTTGGACGATGCTGTTGGAGTCCTTTTATCCAGAATACTATATCGACGAAAGTTATTGGGTATACGTTCTAGCATTAGGCCAGTAGACTATGTACAAGTCACTCTATTCAACTCCCGCTTTACGTATCTTGCGACTGACGATTGTGTCGCAAGTTGCAATATTGTCACTATTAAAACTGAGGAGCTGGCGAACAAAACCGGAGAAGTCCACTATAACAAAAAAAAAACGTTTTTTTTTTTAAATTGTGATATCTAAGACCGTTTGCGTCGATTCCTGTTAATATTTTCAATCAAAACCTGCTCTAAGTAGGCCATATGAGGCTTTAAAAAGTGCATTTTCATAGGTTATATTATATGTTGATGTTCGTTTTTTAGCCACTGTGTAAAATTTATTTTTGTGCACTAATCCGGTTTTGTTCGCCAGCTCCTCAACTGTCAAAAGCCTGATATTGACAGCGCAAACCTTCCTACTTGCCACACATAGAGGAATTTGCTAAATATAGAGGAAACGAAGAATGTCAATATTCGTAAGTGGTTTTAAATCCCAGGCGTGGGTGGGGCGACATATGAAAGAATTGTTACAATGGAGATGGGCCATCTTGGGAAGATTAGTCACTGTGACTACATAGGATTCTTGTCTTTCCCTTAAGACGTCAATTAACATTTCAGAAAAAGCAATAGGCTATTTGACTAAGTAAAAGATGTTATTAAAGGAAAGAAAAATTTCGACACTGGCGGGGTTCGAATTTATGAGTAATAATCCCCACATGAGGAATTGGAAAAAAACATAAAATTATTTGACTAAGTTTTGAAAACTATCTTACGGTGTTAATTTAATTTTGTTTATAAGGAGCCCTAAAAAAATATTTTTCTGTCTTCATTTTAGCTATTTTAGTAAAAAATCGAAAAAGAAAATGCAATATTCAAATGTGCCGCGAAAACGCGACTTTAAGTAATATGGCGGCTGTAGCACAAATGACGTCAATTCCGCATTAAACACCAATAAGCGAAGCGATACACAGTCTGTTTTATGTGCAATCTACGTCATTATAGAAATAGCCAATCACGGTCGTTTTTGGTCACGTGACAGTTGCAACAAAAATACTTATTTTAGAAGACGTAGTCAAATAGCCTATTACGGTGATCCTTCAGTTGTAAAATATTAACTAACAAATATAAATGTCTCATAAATACATATACTTACTAACGCCATTAATTCCCATTGGGGTAGGCACTATCGATCGCCACTTTGTTTGATCCTGGAAAACCTCTCACGAGTTTCACTGACATCCTTCAATCTTTTCATTCATGGCTTTTTTTAATATTTTTGTTTCAGAAGTAGAAAACGCTCCTAAAAAGCAGAGGCCAGTTAAGTTGCAATGCGGTGTTGCCAAAAGATCATTTCGGGATCCTGCGAAAGGTAATATTTATAGACTAGTCAAAATGCTGTCTATTTCGGTTAGGCAAAAACTCATTTCTTTCCGTAAGAGACGACTTAAAACACTCTTAGTAATGACACTTCATGCCAGAACTTATATCATATAATGTAAAAACTGTAATGACATACACACATTCATATACTCACGGCTATATATACCCCTTCTAGGGATATCCGTAGAAGGGGTAGCCAAAGTTTCGGAATAAGAAATTCCTCAGCCATTTTTGGAAAACATAACATAACATACATATACTCACGGCTATAAATCCCTAGAAGGGGTAGCCAGAGCTAAGGAATTAGAAATTCCTCAGCCACTTTTTGAAATTGAGTGGAGAAAAGATGGTAAAGTAAAGGTTGTTGGTGATGGGTCTCCAGCCGCATCGCCCAAAAATCCCTTAAAAGCCCCAATACCGTTAGTCGCCTCTTAATTACGTACACCCATCGGTAGAAACGGGGTAGTGCTATTCTAAGCCGACACTACACGGCACTATTTTTGGAAAAGATTGTAAAATTAATATTTAATATAATATGTCTCCAACCGCATCGCCCAAAAATCACTTAAAAGCCCCAATACCCTTAGCCGCCTCTTACGAACACCCACGGCAAGAAATGGGGTAGTGCTAATTCTAAGTAGACACTAAACAGCATCTAAAATGACTATCTAGCCTTTCGTGATAGGACCAAATGAAATTGTTGTGTCTGCAGTATAAAAGTCCATTTCTATTCTTTACAGGAAACATGAACGAGTTTTATGAAAAGCTGAATAAGATACTGAAATCCGAAGACAATATGTCGACCATTTTGATCTCTTGAATAATTATAAAACCAGGGCACTTATATCTCAAGATTCTTCGATGAAATCGTAAAACAGGTGCTTTGAAAAACAATATGTTACTTGATGGATACTCTCGTGATTTTAACAAGAAAACTCATATCTCAGGATTACTTAAAAAAAATCCTTACTCAACTTCCGAAAGTGAAAGTGGCTGAGGAATTTATTATTTGAAGAATTTACAGCTGTGAGTGTGTATGTGTATATGTTATGTTTGTATGTTTTAAGTGTTCCTTTTGTTACAAAATATACTTGATATTTACATATAAATATATTTTATTATGTATAATGTCTACTTAATGTCAACCGCGAGGGTTTAAAAAGTGTATTAACATATATTTTCTCGATGTAAGTTTATGTGAAGCCTTTGAGGTTGTATTGTGCTACTAATTATAGTATATGACATCTTTTAAAAAGGTGTTACTACAGATATATTTTTTAAATAAAGTTTTATTTTACTATTACTGACTTTTTATGATCCATTGATGTCCCATAGCATGTATACATATGAAAGCGTTTAGTACAGTCATTCGATTTATACAAAGCTCCGAAAGGGTCGATACTTAATGGCCAGTCAATATTGCGAGCAAAATTTCCGTGGAGTGGCGGCCACGTACTATATTGGTCAATATAAATCTAAATCTATATATATAAAAGAAAGTCGTGTTAGTTACACTATTTATAACTCAAGAAAGGCTGAACGGATTTGGCTAATAATTGGTAGAGAGTTAGCTAAGAACCGGGAGAAGGCCATAGAACATTTATCATCACGCTAAATATCGTAGGAGAGGAGGTAAGCAGTAAAAAATATTTAACACCATCCGTGCGAAGCCGGGGCGGACTACTAGTATTTAATAATAATAGTAGAAACTAGTTCAAATCCCTCGTCGGGCTTATACCAATTTGTGTTTTATTAAATCATATGTGTGGTTAATTCATCAAGGTTGTTGGTTGAGGGAAAAACACCGTGAGGAAACCTGTTGGTAGGCGTGAGGCTAGGTTATTCTTCATGTGACAGTGTATTCATATAAAACGGCGATATGCCTGCCCCCTATCACGTGAGTACACTGTCCAAACAAAACGTGGGTACTCTGAACACCAAGTGAAAATGTCACTTGATTAGTGGCAAAAAGAAATAAAGGATTGCTGGTGGTAAGTCTTCCGCAAGATTGCCCAAAAATTACTTAAATACCTCCAATAATAATATAAGTATATTTTTTATAATACTTCTTGGCTAACACATACATATACTCACATTCTCATATACACACTCACAGTCTCACACATCATAACACACACCACATCCATTATCATTCAAGTATCCTCAATCAATCATCATTACTAGTGGGTAACCCTGGCGCAACTACGTCGCGTCCAATAAAATGAGTTTATTTTGAAATTTTCCGACCAATCACAGCGCAGCTCTTTTGAATTTCTAGTGAATTTTTCTGATTGGCCGGTTCGCAAAAATTCCGACCAATCACAGCGCATCTCTGATCGACTAAAGTTTGCGCGCGCTTATCTTATGACACTCAAGCAAAGTCTATGGGCCAAAATCGAAACTTTGAAATTCTGTAACAATTAACTTAATCCAGTTACATCAGATGTCTGATGTAACTGGATTAAGTTAATTGTTACAGTTGTATTTTGTGCACACCACGGCCGCGAACTGTACAAAACGATACCTGAACCAAATTTCTAGCTTAACTCATCGCGTCACAGGCTTCCGGGCAAGAAAGAGGCTTACAGAAATAATATATAAAGATTATTAAATTTTATTCCTTTCTCAATTGTTTAGCATACCTATTTACATATTATATTTTTCTTTTTCTGTTGTTATTCATTTTGTTTTTAGGTTGTTTAGTTTATTATATTACTATTTTTCTTTTGCATTAACTGTGTGTGTATCTTATTTTAACTTGATCATCTGTTATTGGCCTTATTTACTGTACTGTTTTAACTTACTAAATAATATGTGTTGCTGTTGATGACCTTGTATAATAAATAAAATACTTGAAGTGAAGCACAGTCCACGCACCTCACGCACACAATAGCGGACTCTCTCGCACACTAGCAGTGTCTCTCTCATCTCCTACATCGCGTAATCAAACCATTTTTCAATGTAAGTATAAATACAAATTCAAAGTAAAAAAAAAGTCTTTGTTTTTTGAACGTCAAACAACTTAATACTAAGTTTACTTCGGCTTCGGAAGGTGTTTCGTTGAGAGAAGAACCCGTTAGAAACTCGTCAACACACATCTTTTTTTACGTCCATTACAATTTTGGTGTTAGCCCGGAAACATCATGCACAGAGCCTGGACGACACCAAGCCATTTCATCATTAATGTAATCATTAACATTGTAATAGGCTTTCGAACTAAGATTTCTTTTAACTACTGCTTTGAATTTTGTTTCTGATAAATTTAAAATGTCCTTAGGTATTTTATTATTCACTAGCTTATTGCCCGCGACTACGTTCGCGTGGACTACATTTTTTGCATCCGGTTTACATCCAAAATACCAAAACACTATCTTAACTTCTGCTTTTTTATATTAATATTCCCGTGGGCGTTGTAATAGATATAAAGAACATTGAGACTTTTTAAGTGATTATTGGGCGATGCAGTTGGAGACCCATTTGACTACCTTTTCCCCATTCAACTTCCAAAAGTGGATAGATAATTACTGAAGCTGTGGCTACCCTTTTTTGGGATTTATAGCCGTTAGTATATACTCATGATTGATTGATGGATGAATTTCATATATTCCTTTTTGTAGTTGTTATATCAGTCAATCGCATCAAGTTTCAAATTTCTAGATACAGTATATTTATACATCAAAAATCTGTATACTATATTTCAATCCCTTAGGGGGTGAGTTGCAAAAAACCTTTTTTTAATTATTCATAAGAATCATGAAACAAACCATTTTGTACCAAGTTTCTATGATCAAAAATGAGAATATCTTTAGTAAGTATGGATAGCAGTTTGGCGACCCGGTGCTGCCCCCTATACTGACTGTAGGTGATGTGTGAGAGATTGCAGCCAATCAGTCATCGGTCAATAGATGGCGGTACTAAATTAGAATTGAGATTGTGCTATTATTTACTAACTATGCATTCTGAGGCTTAAACAGAATATTAATTTATGCGTAAGTTTAGCACAATATTTCTATGAGAATATTAGTTTAAAAATAGTTAATAAAAAAGTTATAAACATATTCTCAAACCTACCAAATGAATACGCAAAATTCATACAATATACTTTTAATTATCTTTATTCATACATATTCGCATAGTTGAATGTGAAAGAGAAGGAATAGTGCTTTCTATTATTCTAAGCTTACACAAAAGCAAAAAAAAACTCGCAAAAAGATTGCGATGCCCGAGATTCGAACCTGGGTCTTCCGTTCGATTAGTATTAACCGAACGGTATACCGCTACGCCACGAATACGTTAGTGTTGACTTCAAAATTTTGATATGCTATATATGTAGTAGTCATACTATTGAAAAACAATTAAATGGACATTTATTTTGATGAAAATGGATGAAACCCGTATTTTTTCCAAAAACACTATTAATGAAGAGTCTGATAAAGACGTTCGATGAAAAACTGAATCGTGTAAATATGGGGAGCCATATGAAAGTTATGTTTTTTATGTTCCTGTAGGAATCCTTACGAAATCCGGGATAAATGATATCCTATATGTTGGCCAGGTGTATAAGCTACATTCATACCAAATTTGATCAAGATCCATCTGGTAGAATTAACGTGATGACCGGGCATACAGACAGACAGACAGTTTTTTTTTTCAAAAAGCGCAAATTTGGCTTCAGTATCGATAATGAAACATGTTCCACCGGTTTTTTATTTTTTTCCTTAATGTACAGTTTTGACCACGGTACAGTCTTAGGATGTACATATTGAACATACATACATACATTTACTCACTCCATAAGTTCCTATTGGGGGAGGCAAAAGATCGATCTTCTCCAGCTTTATCTACATTCATTAATATTTTCATACAAGTCCGTTTATTCTTTACACTTTGGTCGCCTGCCTTTTAAGCACATTATCTATTAGATCTAAATGTGTCTCCATGTAATTCCCTTGGTGGATGGTAATTTTAGCACATTGGCTCTATAAATCTTTTTTACCAATTCAATGTCTTCAGCAGGATGTACTGGCCAGTATACCCAATGGATTATCATCCCATTTTTAATTCTTATTGATTGTAGATACTAATTTAAAAGATCACAGGTAGGGGTGATTTAATTAAGTATATAAAAACGTTTTTTGAATAACAATTCTTTATCTTTTATGAACAAACTAAAATAGGTTTACAAATTGACTCTCGACATTAGAAATAACAGTATTACATTAACAGTCCTATATTATTATTATTTCTATGAATTTATTTAATTTCATCATAGTTGATATCCAAAAACAGATTTGAGCTTTAATAATAGAAGTTTTAGTATTCAAACTAGTGGATCGTCCCAGCTTCGCACGGGTAGCGTTGTTTTTTTAAATATCTGAGGTTTCTTTCTTCAGTCACTGCTCAAGCATTGTGAAATTCAGCGCAATATTTTCAATTTATTAAATTTATAGCACTCCCTAAACAGTGTAGTTTGGTGATTTTAAATGCGCTTTAATGAACGGTTCAGTTTTTCCGTTTAATAGTAAATTTTGGAATAAAACGCTATGAAGTATTTATAATAATCTAAAAAATAAATCATTACGTGTTGTAGGATGCAACTACTGGCGCCATCTAGTATTTTATAAGTAAATTAGTAACGATTCGGTTTTGGTCACGGGCGCGATGGCTTATTTTATGTATAATTTCGGTGTTTCTCTACCGATTTCTATGATTCTTTTTTTATTGAATAGGTAATAATGTTACCTTATTTTAATTAGGGATGAGTGAGAGGTTTACAAACGTAAGAGTAAACAAATACAATCAGAATGTTCCGAACTGCTAAGCTATCAGGAATTACACGTGTTATTGTGAGTCAACCGTAAGAGATAGACATAAACTGTTGAGGATTTTTTTTAGATAATTTTATGAAAAATATTTCCGTGATACATGATTTCTATGTAAGTTTAACCATTAAGGCTGCACACGCGACGGAAGCTTAAAAAATGGAGTAACTTCTCCCGTTTTCCCAAAATTTCCCAAAATTCCCCTTTACTACTCTGGTGGAAAGTATACAAAAACCTGCCCAAGAGTATGGAGAATAATTGTACCAAGTTTCGTTAAAATCCGTCGAGTAGTTTTTGTTTCCATAAGGAACATACAAACCGACAGACAGACAGACAGACAGACAGACAGACAAAAATTTTACTGATTGCATTTTTGGCATCAGTGTCGATCCCTAATCACCACCTGATAGTTATTTTGTAAATATATTTCATGTACAGAATTGACCTCTCTACAGATTTATTATAAGTATAGATAAAAAATCAATCATTTTGTAATATTTGTCTAGGTTAGGTCAGATTCAGTCATCTTAAATCATAAATAACGAACAAAAATGTTTAAGGATTCTAAAAATGGGGAAAGATACATTATATAGTTTATCCTTTCATAAAAGTATATGAAAATATTAATAGAGTAAATAAGTATTCTTTTATCATCAAGAATTTTATCAACATTTCTCAAAATAGAGATAAGTCGGTGCCTTTTTTTCAGATAGAAAAGATCCATTTGAAATCATACAGAAGTCTTTGGGTTTATGCTTATAATTCAGTGCACTTACAGGGTTAATGTCTAATTATTACTATTACTACTACTCTTATCTGTTATATTGTGCGCATTTTTAGAAAATACGTTTTCATGACTTTATTTATAAGAGTGACTTATGTTTTATTATTTAGTCATATTTAATTTCATAGATTATTAAATACCTATAGATGGCCCTATGCTAAAACAATTAACCTTATTTTGTGATACTTATATTTTACCTACCAAAACCATTTTCGGATATCAATTATAATAAGATATAAATATTTCATTAATATCCTAATTTCGCTTACAGTCTTTTATCGCGTATTTCTAATTTTTAAACGACTGCGGTTGAAAATGATTAGCAACATTGATACACCAACTGTCTTCGACTCCCTTCGTGAACTCTCTGATGAATCTGTAGTTTAGAATGAAGATTTTATCTTGAAATTCTGGTTGGGTTCTGAAAAAAGATACAAATAAATATCAAAAAGTAGCTGAGGACATTTAGGAAAACTATTTTAATATGACTATAGTTTGTTGGCACAATAAGGTGCTAAACTATCAATCAATTAAATTTATTAAATAAGTCTCACTTCCGACTATGCTTGTCTAAACATTTGATTTAATGGGTAATCTGAATAATGGTATAATTTATGCCTAACCCGATATACAAAACATAACATAACATAAACGTTCACGCCGAATATCCCCGAAGGGGTTAGCAGAGGTACTAATACTTCTGAACATCACGTAACTTTGTCACCTGGTGTTCAGAGTACCCACTTTTTGGATGGACGGTACTCACGTGATAAGGAGAAGTCCTATCGCCATTTTGGACAAATGCCATGCGGGTTTCGTCACCGTTAACAACCATGATAAATTAACCACACATATGTTTTTAGAAAAGACAAATTGGTGTAGGCCCGACCCGGGATTTGAACACTAGTTGTTTGCATGATAACTGGTGTTCTACCCATTGAGCTATCATGTCGCCTATATACAAAACAGGAGTTGTAAAAAGTATGCAAATAAAAAACATACCCTAATGTAAGCGGAGGCACTTCGCCTGATTCCTGCATTCTCTTCAGTCCTCTGAGAACATGATAGCACATTGTGATTTCCACCCATCGTTTGTCAGAGTCATCAAACATTACGCCTACCTGTGTTGTAGAGAGTAAAATAAATTTTTTAATATGTTCTTTTAAAAGTAGGACCTGATATGTCTTGTTAATGGATAAACCTAGATGTACTCCCAAAAAATGACAAAACAAACCAGCGAATTTTTTTTTTTTGATTTTTTTCAATAGATGGAATGATGTTTTATAATAGACAAATTTTATATGTACGATATATCCTATATCAAGTTCAGAAGGTATATAATTGGATATTAAGGCTTAATTGCATTTTTGATACAATCCCTTTTGTCCAATATCCAGCGGGGAATTCTATTTCCAGCCCCCGTGGCATGAGGCTTGTGAGAGCGAGTATGTCACATGAGAAATGACAAACTGACAGATTATCCATACAAAATCTGTCAGTTTCTCATTTCTCATGTGACATACACGCTCTCAGAAGCCTCATGCTACCAGTGCAGGGAGTACAACCACAAAATAAATTTGTGAGATATTCCATTTTGAATAGTATCAGTTTGTCTTAACAATAACTATTGCAGGAACAGCAAAGATATACTGACCATTCCACCCTATAATTTGTATTTTTACTTAACTAGATGAATATATGATTGCACTATGGAGTATTATGAGACATAGTAGTTGGCGAGTGACACTGCTGACTACAATTTTCTAGGTTTGATCATAATGGCCGTCGGTAACATATGCAAACCGGCACTAGGCCCACCAGTGGAGTATGTAATAACCATATTGTACGTAATTTGAGCCCCTTTGTGGGGTCATAAATAGAATGGATGATGAATTGTTAATCATGTCCAAGTCAAGTAGGTAGACTTGATATGATGAATATATATATTTTCTTCTTAGTCTGAGGTATCATTTATGTCTATTATTCTAAATCTTTCATTGTGTTAACAATATTATCTTTGACTTTAGGCCAAATTGATCTGTAGGTGAGCTATGTTTATATATTTTTATTTAATGTTTCTATTATGATTACCTGATAAGGGAAGGCATAGTAAATATCATCCTTCTCAATAGCCAGCATCTGTCGCTGTGACACCGACAACTTGGAAACCGCTGCCTTTAGTGCATCAATAGCATCTTTAGATACAAGTCCTTCCAATGACTTGAAATCACTGCTCTGAAGGCCTTCTGAAACAACCTGACACATTATGTTAGATTTTGAAAGAAATACAATATTTATTTGGTACAAATATTCCATGCATGACATCTTTTGATGTTATGTAAACAAGGTGTAAGATTATCATTATTATTTTCTTGTGGTTATTATATAAGCATCAGTAAAACTCATAAGATCCACTTTAAAATAACCTTAACACAATTATAAGTATATATTTTTCCTCTTAACAATAAATAACTAGGGGATGTGGTTAGTAACTCATCGTATATTTACCATTGTTATCCCTCTCAATTAACAAAACTACCTAGATTATTCTGAGGATTGTTAATTATATAGTGTACGTGTAAAAAAGTTATAAAAATCCATGTAACAAACCTGAACTGCATGTTTTGATGCTTCGATGAACTCTTTAAGGCTGAACTCCGGTTCAAAATAGGGTCGAATTATAAGATTTGAGAACATCCAATTCTTAACAAACTTGAAAAAGGAAGGCCAAACCACCGGCGGAAACTCCATTAACTGCGGCAGTTTTGATTCTATACGTTCTTCTGAATACTTTCGAGTTTGAATAACAGGACATGGTAAGGTTATAGTTGAGATCTGTTGGGGCTGCTTTGTGATCTGACTACACAACCTAACCGTATTTCTAGAAAACGTCTGTCTTAAAGCTATATTCATATTTATTTCACTATGCTAGCTTAATTAATATAATGGAGTAATTACGCAGTTTTAGAATAACTTAATGAATAGAAATTTGTAAGTTTTTTTAAGTATGACAAAAACAAATTTGTTTTTTTTTTATGTATTTTATCTTTTTTATACGTAAAAGGCATTAACGGACACTGACACCACACTCACATAGCCTTTTTGTTTGTTACATACTTTTACCTTTTACTACAACAACAATGGCGATATGGCTATTAACAGATTCTATTGAAGTATTGGATAAAACCACGGAAAAAGTAAGTAAATTTCTCCAGTACCTAAGTACATACATACATATACTCACGGCTATAAATCCCTAGATGGGGTAGCCCATAGAGTAAAGTAATACACTGGATATAGAGAGCCAACTTGCTTGATTTTAATGTCACCTAGTTTATAATGCAAACTAGAGGTGAGTCGAAAATATTAGATCAGGTAAAAATATCAGGTACTTTTCGATACCAGTCCGCGCCTAATACAAATAACGCAATACCTAATCTACCTAATACTAGGGTTAGAGAGTAAAAGTCACGTAAAAGTATACTCTGCGGCGAATCGTCGTGCGCTCGGGCAACATCGTTAGCGGTTGGGTGGGCCGCAGAACTAGGTGAATTCCGGTTCCCGTTCCTCACAAAACAATAGCTATCTTTTTCAAAATAATAGAACTGAACTATTTTTGGCTTTTTCCGTTGTTCAGTTAGGATATTTTTTTAAATTAGAAGTTGACAGTCCTGTATAAGTACGAAGGGAAGATTCATCATAATCATCATCATCATATTAGCGTTTGGACGTTGACTACTGAACATAGACCTACCTCAATGACTTCCATATGGGCCGGTTGGAAGCGGCCTGCATCCATCGTTTACCGGCCACCTTCACAATATCATAGGAAAAGATTACAATGCATTAACTAAGTTAACTTATACAAGTAGTACGCAGTAAGTAAAATACTGCGTCATATGCACTCAATACGGAGTACTATATGGATTAGGTATTTGGATTAGGTACTTTTGTGGATTAGGAACAGGTGTATCTGTTATCAAATTTACCTAGTACAACCCATCTCTGCAAACTTGTCGCCATCTCGAGGCATTCCACCCGAACTTCTGCTACAAATTAATCACCTATATATATATCTATAAGTATATTGAGCCTTTACTTCGATGTACTGTCTGTATGGCTAAGAATATATAATCAAAAAAAAACAAAACAAGCATGTCGAAGAAGTAGACACGATTCTCTACCGTTTTTCGTCATTTTCCTTATAAAAAATATTTCATAAAATTTTACGTTTATATACTCTAATAAAGAAGAAATCATACCGCGATGTAGGAATTACCAACAGTGCCATCTATTGATTAATATGCAAATTACGGCGCGCTTTTTTAATAAGTTCAGGTGGAACTGCAATAGAGGCGCTGTTAAAAATCACAAAGTGAGGATGTAAGGAAGTTTCCAGCCCCTGGGGTAGCCAGAGCTAAGGAATTCGGTATGCAAAGTTTTTTTTTGGTATTTATTAAATATTTTTATTCGATAGTAAACACGAAAATAAAACACTAATTTGAATATTTTCAATTTAAAATGAGTAATTGTAAAGTAATGATTTTTTAAAGATTGTTCAACTTTTGTAATTAATGACGTCATCGATCGATAAAATCACGTAGCGACATGCAAATGAAGCGAAATGGTTTATAAAAATGTTGCTGATTGCAAAACATATCAAGAATTTGTGATGTCAAATGTAATTATTACGATATTATACTAAACAAACCTATGATTTTCGATATTTTATTAATAAACTGCAAAACCGTTTGTCTTTGAAACAACATTGAAGGTCAAACACTGTTACAGTTTTTTGATAAAATAACAGTCATCTTAGCTTCAATTGATATAATTTCAAGAAAATATTGTTTATAACCATAATATCTCGAAATGGTTTTGTAATCAGCATCACTTTAGTAAAACTTTGCATACCGAATTAGCAGGGGCTGGAAACTTCCTTACATCCTCACTTTGTGATTTTTAACAGCGCCTCTGTTGCAGTTCCACCTGAACTTATTAAAAAAGCGCGCCGTAATTTGCTTATTCATCAATAGATGGCACTGTTGGTAATTCCTACATCGCGGTATGATTTCTTCTTTATTAGAGTATATAAACGTAAAATTTTACGAAATATTGTTTTCTGGAAAATTACGAAAGACAGGATAGGATCGTGTCTACTTCTTCGACATGTTTTGTTTTTTTTTTGTTAATATTATATATTCTTAGCCATACAGACAGTACATCGAAATTAAGGCGCAATATACTTTTAGATATATATATATATAGGTGATTAAATTGTAGCAGAAGTTCGGGTGGAATGCCTCGAGGTGGCGATAAGTTTGCATTATAAACTAGGTGACATTAAAATCAAGCAAGTTGGCTCTCTATATCCAGTGTATTACTTTACTCTATGGGAATTAGAAATTCCTCAAGTAGCTAAGTAGAGCAACTATTTGATAGAGAAGATCTTGATTCACTTTTAATGAACTCAGAGACTATCAATAACCAAACCTAAGATCATCATTCGGTTAGGTAAAGATAAATTATTAAATTATTCTTAAATTATTCTCCTTATGTAGTAAAATGTAGGGCAGAGCTCAAGATATCAGAGAATAAATCATAACCAGAAATTAATAAGCAATCTTTCTTTGTCATAAAGCTTTGACACTGGCGAAGTTGTTATGGCTGACATGATATAATGTGAATTATTAAAAAATCAATTGACTGCATTTCTTTCTAAGATAGAAGGTGGGGTTTGGTGTGATGGTTGACGCATGTCAGAATTTTTCTCAAAAATAATTTATTTATTGAAGGATTTCTGTTGTTAGAGTTGTCAAGAGCAACAGCGAAAAAATTTTACAATTTATAATTTTTCCTTTTGTTTTAAATATCTTTTCAGATTGTTTAAGAATTCATATAAGTTCATTTTTATAAATGGATTGCGATCCTCCCGATCCTGGGGTGGATCCCCCTGACCCTGGAGCTCCAAACCCGTCGTTACCTATTTTCTCGCAAGAAATTTCACCTAATTCTGGCTCAAGAAAGCGAGAAAATTCTTCTACATTTAATGTTCATTTTCTAAATTCAAAAAGAATAATTCAAGATCCCTCTTTGGCCTCACCTTCCATTCAAAATGTCTATATTCATCCTGATTTTGAATCCAAAAAAGTATATTCCGAAACGGATCTACCACCTTTCATTGTCCACATTCACAGAAGCGAACCCGATCCTGCCGCGGGCACAGCAATAAGATCAATTCAGTTCGGCAAATTACTTGTTAAAGTAAACACCAAATACGTTAAAATTGATATATTAATCAATATAAAAATAACATATTCACATTCTTGAAAAACTTCTATAATACACAGGAAAAAATATAGAACAAACAACAATCTATTTTATATACGTCAATTCTTAATGAAAAATCATAAATTCATAAATTGTTAAATACAAAAGAGGTTTGTTTAACACTGCCCCTTAATTGAACAATTAACAATAACCAAAATTGTACAATTATAATAACTGAAGCATAAACAGAAAACATAACAAAAATCATAAATTTAAGCACTTAACAAAATATTCATGTTTCACTTTACTTAACGCTTTTGTCATTAAATCTGCTTCTAAATCTTTAGATGGTTTATAACACAAATCAATAATATTATTCTTAACACATTCTTGTATAAAATGATGTTGTACGTCAATATGTTTTGTACGTCTGAAACATTCCGTATCAACAATTTTTAATGTACTACGGTTATCGTTGAATACAGTAATTGGTTTGTGATTCCTGTAATTTAATTCATATAAAAAGTTGTTGATAAATTTTGCTTCTTTCACTGAATTACCAAGAGCATAATATTCAGCCTCAGTACTAGAACAAGCAACAAGTTTTTGTTTTTGACTGTACCAATTAACTACACAATGACCAAATTTCGAAATAAATCCAGAGTATGATTTCCTATCATTAGTATCCCCTGCCCAATCTGCGTCGGATAAAATTTCAATTTTACTACTTCCTCTCCTAAATTTTAGTCCGTAGTTGATTGTGCCAGACAAATATCTTAAAACACGTTTTGCAGCAAGCCAGTGAGATTCATCATAACATGTGTTATATTGACTTAATTTGCTACAACAGAAAGCTATATCTGGACGGGTGCATACAGCAAGATACATTAGACTACCAATAAGTTCTTGGTATGGAAATTTATTATCAACATTTTGTGCTTTAGGCAAGTTAAAATTGACTTCCATTGGAGTAGAAATCGGGTTACAATTTTCCATTCCGAATCTAATCAAGACATTTTTAATATATTCCGATTGAGTTAAAGTTAAAATACCGTTCTCCCTATCTCGGTCCACTTTCATACCTAGAGCTTGTTTGACAGGTCCCAGCAACTTAATATCAAAATGAGACTTAAGTAATTTGTAAAGTTTTTCTTTTTGCTGCCTATCAGAACTAAAAACAAAAAAATCATCAACATAAAGTGCAATAATAACTGCATCTTTAATATATACACATTTTTCGCTCTTTAATTGTATAAAGCCATCTGTAATCAATACTTCGTTAACTTTTTCATTCCAAGCACGACTTGCTTGCTTAAGACCATATAAGCTTTTTCTTAGCAAACAAACTTTATGCTGTCCTTCAACAACAAAACCATCAGGTTGTTCCATATATATAGTTTCTGATAAATTTCCATGCAGAAAAGCAGTATTTACATCAATATGTTCAATATCCATATCATACTCAACACTAATAGCAAACAATAAACGTAATGTGCAGTGACGAACTACAGGTGAAAAAGTTTCTTGGTAATCAATACCATAAATTTGATTAAAACCTTTTGCAACTAAACGAGCTTTATATTTTTCAAATTTCCCGCTAGGATCTACTTTCTCTTTAAATACCCATTTACTCTTAATAATATTTCCATCTTTAGGTCTATCTACAATATCCCATACTTTATGTAACATAAGAGAATTATATTCTTCTTGCATAGCCTTCAACCAAAAAATAGCCTTATCACTATTAATAGCCTGCTTAAAACTTTTCGGTTCATTCATATTAAAGAAAGATAAATCTGAAAAATAGTTCATTTCATAATCTCTGAACCTAATAGGTAGTTTATGTTCACGTACAGGCCTAATATTTTCTATATTTACATTTGCATCATCAGGTAAATTAATATCGATAGGTTCATTTTCTATTATTGAATTGTTAGGTAAAGAATTCATTTCAACTTGCTCATCATGTAAAACTACTTCTTGTACAGTAGATTCATTATTAGATAAATCAACATCAAAAGAGTTTGTACTAAAATCTTCTTTATTATTTACATCATTATTTATTATCATTACATCTATATTATTGGATGAATTTGGAACTTTAGAAGAATCATTTTTATAACTAATACCTAAAGTGTTCTCAATAAATTCAACAGATCGAGCTTTAGTTAATTTAGTTCCATCATCTGGATCGCCTAGTCTATAACCCTTAGTGTAATCACAGTAGCCTAACATAATAAATGGTTTTGACTTCGGATCAAGTTTAGTGCGTTGATGGTTAGGAGTAAGTGCATAAGCAGTACAACCAAATACTCTAAGGTGGCTCAAATTAACTTTACGACCTTTCCATAACTCTTCAGGAGTAATTCCAGACAAAGCATTAGTTGGACTACGATTTTTAAGATAACATGCCGTATTTATTGCTTCTGCCCAATATTTTTTATCTAAATTTGCATCCTGCAACATTGACCTAGCTTTTTCAAGTATAGTTCTATTAAGTCGCTCAGCAACACCATTTTGTTGTGGAGTATATGGAACCGTTGTTTCGTGAATTATACCACATTTTAATAAATAATTTCTAAAACTTTTGTTGCAATATTCGGTGCCATTGTCACTTCGAAATCTTTTAATATTTAAATTTAATTGGTTCTCCACCATCGTTTTAAATTCAATAAATGTATTCAATACTGATATTTTATCTTTAGATTTAAGGAAATAAATAAATGATTTACGAGTATAGTCATCGGTAAACGTTATAAAGTAACGATGTCCGCTCCAACTATTAACTGACATTGGACCACATATATCAGAATGTATTAAATCTAGTTTAGTCTGACTTCTATGTGCCTGACCACGCGGAAAACACATACTTTTTTGTCTTCCTTCAATACAAGGAACACAAGGTTGTAAATTACCATTTGTAAAATTAACACCGTTTGCTATGTTACGAAGAACTAACATACCTCTATAACTTAAATGTCCAAGACGTCTATGCCATAACTCTACAGAATCTGAATTGGTCATTAAAGCTTTACCGTCCGGGCTAGTACTATGTTCTTGGTAGTTGACAGATGATTCTAAAGAAACCGGTTTTTGATCAAGTTTGTAAAGACCGTTCACGTTGCTAGCTGTTAAATCACAGGAACCAGTGATAGTTACATTATCCTTCCTGTAAATAAAACATTTATTAAGATCAAATATTAGTACATATCCCTTTTCCGTAATTTTATTAACAGATAAAAGGTTTGCAGCTGCATTTGGAACATATAAAGCATTCCTTATAGTTATTTGTTTGTCATCAAACATAGTAACATTAATATCACCTGAACCTTGACTATAAATCTTTTGATTATTAGCTGTAGTAATCTCTGAAATATTATTCGGAGTATAATTGGTAATCCAATCTTTATTATTAGTCATATGATTAGTAGAACCAGAGTCTAAAATCCAGCTACAGTCAGTGACATTACTTACGTACGACTTTTCATTTAAGTATAAAGAAAAATTTGCGGAACTTCCCTTTTTAGATGAATGGTCTGAAGAATTATTCATAAATTTCTTCTTTCCCTTTTTAAACTTAGGACATTTTGGCTTAATATGGCCCTTTTGGTGACAATTGTGACATACAGGAACAAAAGAATCTTTTGTCATCAATACTTTATCAGTGTGATTAGATGTTGACATATCTCTTTTAAATTCTCCTTGAATTAATTGACTTTTCACAAAATCTGAAGTCAACTTCGTGTGAGTAGCTTCCATCGCCATAATCATAGCATCAAAATCGGATGGTAGACCTATAAGCATTAATTCTGCTAGCTCCTCGTCGTCAATATTGATACCAATATCTGCCAATTCTTGAGTAGTTGATATGATATTGCCAAGATATAAGTCCATATTATTAAAGTCCACATATTTAATATTAGCTAATTTTCGTTTTAGATTTAAGCGTCGACTTATGCCTGAATTCTCATAAGCCGCTTTTAACTTTATCCAGGCTTCATGAGCAGTTGTTGCATTTCTTACATGTGGATAACATATCGATTCCACATTCAAGCAAATTTTTGCGTATGCTCTTTGGTCTAATGATGGATTAGAGGACGATGCAACTTCACCATTTGTAATATTCCAAAGACCATTTTCTATGAGCAATAATTTCATTTGGAATTTCCATGTGCTATAGTTATTAATTCCATTTAATTTTATGATATTCATATTGGAGTTGGTACTTATTATATAGTTACCAGATTCATGTGAAGATGATGATGTACTTGGGTTTTCCATTTTTTATACAATTTTAAAAAATGTTTATTAACTAATTGCCCATAACCAATGTTAAAGTAAACACCAAATACGTTAAAATTGATATATTAATCAATATAAAAATAACATATTCACATTCTTGAAAAACTTCTATAATACACAGGAAAAAATATAGAACAAACAACAATCTATTTTATATATGTCAATTCTTAATGCAAAATCATAAATTCATAAATTGTTAAATACAAAAGAGGTTTGTTTAACATTACTAGTCCAACATAAAATTAAAAACATTGTCGAGGATGGCGTCAAAAATATTGGCAGGAATAGGATCTCAATAGAATTTAAAAACGCAATATCGGCTAATTCTTTTTTAACTTTCCAGATATTAAAAGAAAAAAAGTTCTCTGCAACAATTCCGAATTACAACGTAACGCGCATGGGTTTAGTAAGAAATGTTCCAGTTGACTGGTCTATGCAGGAGCTGGTGGAAGCAGCGATCATAGATTCAGGATCTGGTAATATTATAAAAGCTAGGAGAATAAATAGAAAAATTTTAAAGACGGTGAACCTCCGGTATGGATACCCACTCAAACCGTAGTTCTAACTTTTTCTGGTCAAATTCTCCCTAAACGCATCATATGTTTTCACAATAGTTTACCAATAGAAACATACATTCTTCCTACCATTCAATGTAATAACTGTTGCCGTTTTGGTCATGTTAAGGCTCAGTGTAGATCATCCCCTCGTTGCTTTAAGTGCTCTCAACCACATTACGGAGAATCTTGTAACAAACATTCCCCAACTTGCATGTTTTGTTTGGGTTCGCATACGGCTATTGACAAAACATGCCCAGAATTTAACCGACAAAAATCTATTAAGCTCGTGATGTCGCAAGAAAATATTTCTTATAACGAAGCTTCTGTTCGCTTTTCTCCAGTTAAGAAATTATATTCGGATGCTTTTAAAATGAATTCTCCTCCGTCAGTTCAATTTTCATTGTCCAAAAATTCAAATCCATCCATTAGTGACAAGTCCCAATCACACTCATATAAAAAAACCATTAACGTCACCCGTAGACATAGGTCTCCCTCATCTTCTCATGGATATGATAGAATTTCTCATTCAGATTTAACAAGACAACCTCTTTCTTCCCTACCGGATGGATGTGCTCTGTTAAACAAAGAAAAAGTAACTCCAAATGACAACCTTTTAGAACTACTCGCCTCTTGTATTGTGAGTCTATGCTCCCGCATAGACAACATTGAATTACCGTCCAACGTGCGCTCTATACTTTGTCAGCTTATCTCAACCTCCCCTAATGGATCTGTCAATAATGCAATGGAACTGTCAGAGCATCAAGTTTAAAAAGTCAGACCTTATTCATCTCATTAACACCCATAAACCATCAATCATTGCCCTGCAGGAGATGTGGCTGAGACCAGGATCTCTGTTCAGAGTTTCTGGTTTTTCATGTCTCCGGAATGATAGGAGTGATGGGTATGCTGGTGCTTCCCTCCTCATATCTAGATCCATTAACTTCATTCAAATTCAATTACCCGCCCATTCGGATAAATTTAATATTATAGCTGCTAAAATTTTCAATATATCATTTGTGTCTGTGTATGTCCCTCATGCCATCCCTTCAATTTTTAATGAATTGTCTTCAATTATTTGTTCAATCCCCAGTCCCATGATCCTACTTGGTGATTTTAATAGTCATCATCCTAGTTGGGGTTCAGCTCGAAGTGATTCTTTTGCTTCTCTGCTGATAGATCTTTTTGATACTTTAAATTTATGTGTTTTAAATGACGGTTCTCCAACTCGTAGAGTCGGGCCGTCCCAAAATGTACATTCAGCAGTAGATCTTTCTTTATCATCGGCTTCTATTTCGGCATCTCAGCTGTCCCAAAAAGTAAAGCAGTATGGCACAGTAACCATTTTTTTCAGGAGAGCGAAAAAACATATTTTTGGTGAGCCTAACAAAATTTAACAATAATTGACCAATATGAGTATTGGGTGTCATGGATACTATGATTGCGCAATAAGTAGTATTTAAAGAAAGTAGATTTACTGATTCTTGCATGTTTTACGGCACTTAATTATTTAAAATTTGTTTTCAAGATTTATTTAGCTCTGGATTACCATATAAAAACACAGCAACGTACCTTGCTCTTTTCTATTTTTTGTTTTTTTACTGTAGCAGAGGACAAATAACCACTATAAAACAGCAAAATACCAACTGGACTTTTTATTGCGGTACGGTCAGTAACATAATAATTTCACCCCTTACCTTTATATGCTAGGGGTGTTAGTTGTTTCTATTGCTGACTGTACAAAAACTATGGACAGGATAATCCTTATATATTATTTCTGTAAGCCTCTTTCTTGCCCGGAAGCCTGTGACGCGATGAGTTAAGCTAGAAATTTGGTTCAGGTATCGTTTTGTACAGTTCGCGGCCGTGGTGTGCAAAAAATTCAGATGATGTAACTGGATTAATTTAATTGTTACAGCATTTCAAAATAAACTCATTTTATAGGACGCGACGTAGTCGCGCCAGGATTACCCACTAGTTATCTACTTAAATGAAACTCGTCATAATAAGTTTAATCAGCTTTTATTAAAATTACCAAAATAGTCATCTCTAAAGAAATTGTTAAAATATAAGACGTAACCAGTTAAATAATTTAATCCACATCATCGATTGCGCATAAATCTGGAGACTGATCATTTACAGGCAGGTTTTGCCAAAATTGTTTCCTTGAGTCAGGCATCAAAGGAACTAGTTTTGTTTGAATTTCTTCCTTTTTCGAAGATTTGATCCCACGTGGCTCATTGATGGTTGCTGGCAAAATAGACACATTATACTTTTTTATTAGAAAATCTAACGAGGAAAAATCGTTAGCGAATGAGGTTTTGTACATCATGAGACGCGATCCTTTTCTGAATTGTACCTGGACAACAGAACTTAACTGAAAATTTTTCAAAGGATCTCCATTGAGTCGTGGTGACCTCTTCTTTTTCGGCCAATCAAATTGAGCATTAGGTTCCACAATCTTGATTTTTGATCGACTTTGCAACACAATATTTTTGAAGTCCTCGAAATCAAAAATAGATTGCTTTCGAGTCATCTTTTGTTCTATATTACCGTGAACTAGAGATGAGTTGTACTAGGTAAATTTGATAACAGATACACCTGTTCCTAATCCACAAAAGTACCTAATCCAAATACCTAATCCACATAGTACTCCGTATTGAGTGAATATGACGCAGTACTTTATTTACTGGGTACTACTGTGCTAGTTTTATAATGTAAGTTCCCTAGTTAATATAAGTTGAGTAAAGTCCCTATATCCAGTGAAGATCGCCGGTTAATGCTGGATGCAGGCTGCTTCCAAACGGCGGCTCTTCTGGAAGTCGTTGGGGGAGGCTTATGTTCAGCAGTGGACGTCCAATATATGATATGATGATGATGATGAATCTTCCCTTCATACTTCCACAGGCTTAGGACTGTCAGCTTAATTTTAGTTTTAAGCAGGCGTATTTAAAAGAGTTCAATTCATTTTATGTACATAGGTTTTTTTTTTTTACTTTTTTATGTTTTTTTTTACTTTTTTTCATTTTTTTAGTTAAATATTTACACAATGTATTTACATTCTTTTTTACATTTCTTATTTTTTAGTTCAAGTAATTTAAATGTACTTTTTTTGTTTTCTTTTTGTCTTTTTTTAAGTTTAGTTTACACAATTAAATTACAATGTTTTTAACTTCTTTTTTAGTTTAGTTTTTACAGTATATATATTTATGTACATGCCTAGCCTACCTAGTTACAACAAACTGTACTACGTATTTTGTTGAAGAAACATCAACTGTTGCACTTTTCGAGTGCCTAGTCTTGTTCGTCTGTCATTTAGGAGCAGGCCGCAAGAAGAAAATAATCTTTCGCAAGGAACACTCGTAGCCATTGCATTTAGTTTTGTGATAGCCAGAGCGTGTAGATGCGGATACACATCTTTCCTTTGTTTCCACCACTGTAATGGGGAGATTTTTTCATGAGGCAACACAATTTTGTCTTCTAAATATCTTTGCACCTCTATGATTGCCCTCGACGACGCAGTTCCTTTCGGTTGGATATTTTTCATGCTCTGTGTGTAATGTTGCCATACCGAAGAGATCTGCACCTCCGCTGCACTAGAGGTACATTCTTGAGTAGAAGTAAACTCTAGCTCCATTAAACCTTCTACGCTCTGGGGTGAATGCGAAAGGCTGTCTTCTTTGTGAATTTGAGCAGTCACGAGCTGTATAACATTTTGTTTTGTATTATCCGCTACACTTGGATCCTCGAAGTACAGCTTGAATCTAGGATCCAGGAACGTACAAACCGTGAAAGTGCGGCTTTTGTCCAAGTTAGCAAACCTAGTTTTTATAGCGCCTAATAAGTCTTGTTTCAATATTTGCGCAGTGTCGAGATATAAACTTGTATCTAAATTTTCCAAAGAGGCTATAAGTCCCGTTGTGATTGGTAAAACAATACTTCCGGAAACATATTTTTGAGCGCTTACTTCTTTCGTCACTTCTTCGCAAGGTTTTAAAATTACGCATACATTTTCGCAGAGTTCCCAATCAATTTGTGATAACGTCATAGCACTGGCATTTAAATTACATAACGAACTATTAATTTCTTCTTTTATTTCTAAAATCCTTTGCATTATGTAAAAGATGGAGTTCCATCTTGTACTAACACTTTGCAATGGTCTTTTAGGAATCTTTCCTGCCTGCTCCTGATATTTCTTCAATTTTTCCCAAGCTTTAGCGGATTTTTTGAAATAACTGACTATTGCTTTTATTTTGCTCTCTAATGCAGACACTTCCTCTGACTTCGACATCGCTTCTTGCACGGCCAGATTGAGAGTATGGGCGTAACAGCCAAAATGCTTCCAGCCTTAATCCTTTTCTATGGCTTTTTTAATATTGGATCCATTATCCGAAACTGCCAGCAGAATTTTGTTCGCCACTTGCCACTCCTCTGCTACTCGCAACAGCTCCGTTGCTAAATTAATACTAGTATGGGAACCACCCAGAAGAACGCATTCAAGCAGTACGGACTTTAGCTCATACTCATCTTTGTTAATATGATGGCCAGTAATACCTAAAAATGAATCATTGGTACTTGAAGTCCAAATGTCAGCTGTAATGCATATTGACTCAACATTTCGAAGTTCAACCATTTTTAAAGCCCGCAAACTTTCATAACGGCTCGGTAATAAGTTATTTGCAAAATACTTGCGTGTTGGGATTATATAAAATGGAAATGCAGATTGAATCAGTTTTCTAAAACCCTTATCTTCGACAATGCGAAATGGTTGAAAGTCCAGGATAAATAGGTCCATTATTAATTCATCGATATCAGATTTACATTTATTAGCGTTTTTCTTGTAAATATATGCAGCTATAGATTTTGTGCCTGACTGTACAACACGCACTGTGCCAGTAGTACTGGTACTGGCTGCTAAAAGTATTCGATTGTTTGCGGTCGTATCACTAAATGAGGTCGTTGCCGTTGCCACCTGAGAATTCTGAGATTCTACTTGTGATGATGAGAGTTCCGAGTTAAGTGGTATAGAAGTTGACGTCGAAGAATTTCGTGTAACTAAATTGACTAACGGGTGCTTCCTTTTCAAATGTTTTGTCAAGTTCGATACAGAACCTTTAAAACTTAACTGAGTCTTACACATTTTGCACTCGGCCATGTACTTATCCTTATCCTTGACCAAAAAATGGTCCCACGCAACACTACTTCCTTTAGGAGCCATAATTTAATAAATACGAAATAATACGTAGGTTTATTTAATTATTTTCTTCAGTAAAGTTCACTCAACAAACTCAAACACACACACGACCAAAGAATACTTCGAACGACACAGTGTAATCGAGCAAATGACTATCCTAACTAAGAAACTAAGCGCAACGAATAACATTAATCTAACGACTAAGAGTAGCTAAGTACTTGACGTTTGTTTAATTGCAAATTAATAAAAAACTTAAGTTAATAACAAAGAAAGACAAAAATAGTTCATTTCTTTTATTTTAGGAAAAGAAAGCTATTGTTTTTGCCGAACCGGAACCGGAATTTACCTAGTTCTGGGGCAAACCCGACCGTTGACGATGTTGCCCGAGCCCACGCCGATCGCGCGCGACGCGCGAGTCGTGTGCGACAGTTTTGATTCGCGTCGCGCGGACGCCACAGAGTACTTTTACGTGACATACGTAGTCTAGTCCTTGGATTAGGAAGATTAGATATTCCGTTCAATGGATTAGGTGCGGACTAGTCTCAAAAAATACCTGATATTTTTACCTGATCTAATATTTTCGACTCACCTCTACCGTGAACGGAATCAGCACTCATATGAGTGTGACCCTTTGTTAGATAGCTGATAGTTATGCTTTCAATCTCATTTGTAGGACTATTGAGCATCGTGACTAAGCTACTATACAAATACCAATTTTTGTTCTGCGCAGTACAATTATCTGCCCACAAATTCAAATTACGAGCATCTCTCTGTGATTCTATAAAGGCCCATATAGCGCTAACGATATTATGCGCCTCTCTTCCAGCAATAGCTTCATGCCACAATACACAAACTGCCACATCTCTGCTGTTTTTTTGTAAAGGGGCAAAAGTTAAATTGAAAGTGATAAGTCGACTCACAAAATGTGATTCTTTGATGTCTGGCATTTCAGGCAAAAGAATGACTTTCTGCATGTCCATCGAGAAATATTTTGTATGAGCAGTATTACTTTTTTTGGCATCTAACTTGTACAAGTTGGTAGCCGAATCAGCTTTCGTTTTATGTTCATCGTAAGTCTTTTTAATCTCTGCAGGCATTTGTGTTCTGTCTGTATAACCCTCTATTTGATCTGTATATACTTTGCAATCAACACACACATCACTTTTGGGCATATTGAGTGAAATTTTTAAATCCTTCATCGTCTTCCTATACGTTTCAACGCAACATTGAACGTTGGGATTTTTTGATTTAAAATCAGAGTACATGGTTTTGACCGTCAAATGACGGGGAAGGTAAAGTGTATTCGGAGCATTATGTCTTCTATAGTGACTATAAATTGGATGATAGTTCATTATGTGATCTTCGACAGGATCTCTATTTATTGGTTTTCTTCCAGATTTCCTTGTTTCTTTTACGACAAGACTGCCTTCTTTCAATGCTTTGGACACTCTAGTTATTACTGAATCATTTGTGTATCCAAGTGTTGTTAACAGAAACTCTCGACACACACAAACTCTTACTTGATTACCGTTAACAAATATTGGAATAGTGAAGTATCGGGATTCATTTTTCGCAATGTTGTGTCTGTTGCTGGGTTAGCTTTGATTTTACGTCTTTTGATCGTGTCGATAGTTGTGCATTGTGCCAAAAATAAACGTCTACTTTTAGGTGTCAAGTCCCAGTACTTGTTCCAGATTTCAAGTCGATCATAGTACGAAATTTCCTTGCACTTCCTAGTACATTTACATATTTTAGTTATCATAGGATGTTTCATCTTTTGTTTATTTAGAGGGACAGAAGATGTTATGGGATTTACGTATATTTCAGAGTTCGACTCAGCATTATAATTTTCTGCTATAATAATCGGACCGCGATAAACGGCAATGAAATCTGCTTTTTTAGAGTTCGGTATTGTGTTTTCATTAAATGATTGACCTTCTTCTGGAACTGATTGTTTTCTTTGCAAAGGGAATAGTAAATTTCTTAAATTTAGCCCGTGATCATCATTGTCATCTGAGCTGCTGTTGCTGTCAGAAAGTGTATCTGGAATATAATTTGCGTCAGCCACAGAATCATCACAACTTTCCTCTAAATCAGACACAGTTATTAGGTCGTCATAATGTATCTGTTCTACTGAAGTGTTAGTTTTGTTAGTATAAGTTTGGTGCATACTTTCACCCACGCTGTAACAAATAGAACCCAAAATGTGCAAAAAAGCATACAAATAAAACAAACATTGTGCAAAAAAAACATAGGCTGGTGATTGACAAATTACAAAACATTTCCCTTTACCAGGCGTCACGAATTAATATGAATAAATAAAGCACTTCATCAGCAATTTGATCAAAACTTTTGTTAAACCAAACCGGTACATAAAGTATGAAAGCTTTCTAGATATGTAAGTAACAAAAAAAAGTATCAAATAGTTAGTTTTGTTAGTATTTGTTTGGTGCAATTTTTGACCCAAGCTGTAATAAATAGAACCCAAAATATGCAGAATAGCATACAAATAAAACAAACATCGTGCAAAAAAAATAAAGGCTGGTGATTGGTAAATTAAAAAAAATCCCTTTACCAGGCGTTATAGATCAATATGAATAAATAAAGCATTTCATCAGAAATTGATTAAAACTTTAGTGAAACGTAATAAAGCAAATTAATAACCAAACAGGTACCTAAAGTATGAAAGCTTTCTAGATATGTAAGTAGAGTAGTAGGTAACTTACCCCTGGCTAGTAGTTGGAGTAACTTCAACATAACTTCTTAATCCTGTAGTCTGGACACTACCACGACTTAATGCAGCATTCAAAATAATTCTACTTCGCTTCATTCTCGTTTTGAAATAATAAGTCACGCTTGCAAAAATAATAACGTCCAGTCAAAATGTGCTCTAGCGCCGATTTGACGAAACTGACGAACGGCGACAAGTAGTTACCGCGTCCCCCGATGCACCTGTACCCCCCTCCAACGAATGCCGTGCGGAATCTGTTTCGCGCCATAACAAAATTTTGTGGAATTTAGGTTTTAATGTTAACGGGCATGTGCTGTACAGTAAAATTTGTAGGCATGATAATCGTTTTGCAAGCATAATCCCCATATAGGAAAACCAGCAAGTCTCATTCACAAACAACAAAAAACAGTAAGACACGCAACTTACTCTGTTTAATTTTGGTAAATGTTCCTTGCTGCGTTTAGTTTTTGGGAATCGCTTTTACGCGAGTGGACTTGCTGTGTTTTTAATTTTTTTATCGCGAAAACTAGAGCCTCTTTTGATGAACGGGTCTTTGCATCTTGTAGGGACTTGCTTTTTTTGTAGAGTGATGTTGATACCTAGATTTTGAGGCCCATGTGCCATACTGCTTTTCTTTTTGGGACAGCCGAATTCTCTTAATTGGCTTGTTCTCTCTAATTCTTTTGGGAGCGATCATTTCCCAATAATTCTAAATATGCCTTCCAAGACTATTACTGTGAAAAAAGCTCCTCCTTTACTTAAATATAAGTTGGGTCCTTTGGAAGCTTGGGATAAATACTCCGAAACAATTCATCAATTACTTCCTGATACGAACGCGTCATCTAGCCTAGAGTCTTTATATTCTGAGTTAATAACGTGTATCACAAACGCAGCTAACGCTAGTTTTAGTATTAAAAAATCTGGAAAGTCTTACATTTCGTCTCCACCTTGGTGGGACTCAGATTGTTCAGACGCTGTCAATAAACGGAAAATTGCTGAAAATCAGTACAGCATTTCGATGACCGTAAATAATTATGTTAATTATCAAAAGGCAAATGCTCAATTCAAACGACTTGTAGCTAACAAAAAAAAAAGGGGGTGGTTGGCTTACTGTGAAAGTTTATCACCCAAAACCCATCCTTCTTTAGTTTGGCAAAATATAAGAAGATTTCGTGGGTCTTTTATAGATAATAATATTAAAATTAATGATAGGTCTACTTGGATTCAAGATTTTTCTCAAAGACTTGCACCTCCTTTTGTTCCCACTCGAGAAGAATGTATTCCTATTGTCATTGTATCATCAGCTCTTTCAGAATTTGATCGACCTTTTCTAATTTCTGAGCTTAATATGGTTTTAGATGCTTTGAGAGATTCCTCGCCTGGAATAGATGGTTTTCCTTATTCATTTATTGCTAAAGGTGGTTCCGCTCTCCGCGACTTCTTCCTTATCGTTGTGAACAAAATATTCGATGCAGGGTTACCTCCAGAGTCATGGCACACCCAAATTATTATCCCTATTTTAAAATCCGGAAAACAGAGTAATTATTCTACATCTTATCGACCAATAGCTTTATCATCAGCTCTTGCTAAAATTATGGAACATCTTATAAAAAATCGATTAGAATGGATAATCGAAAGTAGAGGTATTTTATCAAACAGACAATTTGGCTTCCGGAAAGGTATGGGCACCATTGATAGTTTGAGCACTTTGATCACGGATATTCGCCTCGCTTTTTCAGATAATAAATCTGTTATCGGAGCTTTTCTAGACATTTCTGCTGCATACGATAATGTACTTTTGGCAATTCTACAACAAAAGTTAGTGTCATTAAATATCCCTCCTAAACTAATTACAATTATATCGAACCTACTCATATGTAGGTCTATTTCCGTGATCTCAGATGACGGGTTCCTCTCATCCCGATTAATATGGAAAGGCCTTCCACAAGGATCTGTCTTAAGTCCCATTCTATTTAATATTTATTCCTATGATCTTCATCAGTCTGTTGAACCTTTCTGTAAAATACTTCAATATGCTGATGACTTATGTCTCTACATAGATTCGTCCGACTTTGATGTTGCTACATCTCGCTTAAACGCCGCAATACATCATTTGAATGAATGGTTATTTAATCATGGTCTCAGTCTTTCTGTTTCCAAATGCTGCGTAGTTGTTTTTTCTAGAAAACGGGACATTCCGGCCACTCCGATTGTATCTGACCACATTCCTCTTCCCATTCACGACCAAGTTAAATTTCTTGGTGTTATTCTTGACTCAAAATTATCAGGTATCCCTCACATGCAACATATTATTAATAAATGTGAAAAGAATATTAATATTCTTCGATGCTTGTCTGGTGTATGGTGGGGATCCCACCCATTTACTCAAAAACTTCTCTATAATGCATTAATACGTAGTCATTTAGATTATGGTACTTTTTTATTAGAACCATGTAGCAAGCTGTATTTAGTTAAATTAGACAATATTCAGTCAAAGTGTCTCCGCATCATCTTAGGAGCTATGAAATCCTCGCCTATTAATGCCCTTCAAGTAGAATGTGTCGAACCCCCACTCAATTTACGAAGGCAGTATTTATCTGATAGATTTATAACAAAATTTTTGCAATCTTCGTCTCATCCTTTACTTCCATCTTTACAATCTCTTTCACTAAAAGTGGGAACCAGCCGTTATTGGTCTCACAAGTCCCTTCCACGTGTTTTTCAAAGTATAAATAAATTTAATCATTCCCTTTCTTCGTTAGTCAGATATCAATCGAATCCCATATTTTCTACTCAATTTGCTTGTTTAATTTACCTCCCAGAAATTATTTTAAATTTAGGTATAGAAAAAGAGTCCCTCTCTCCTGATACGGAACTAAAATATAAAATTGATGTTCTTTGGAAAGATTGGCTTGTCATTTATACTGATGTATCTAAACTTTTGAACTCAGAGTGCGTCGGCTCCGCTGTTTGGATTCCCTCTCGCAAAATAATTTTGAGCATGAAATCTCCTGTCCATTCTTCAGTTTTTACTGGAGAAACTCTTGCTATTTTAGAAGCCGTCAAATTCATCGAATCCCATTCCATTAATAAAGCGGTTATTTTTACAGACTCAAAAAGCTGTCTACAAGCTTTACAATCAAATCAGTTTCATGCCAAAACCAAATTTCCATTAATCCTTGATTTGAAAACTGCTTTATATCGATGTTTCCTTAATAACATTAAAATATTGTTAGCTTGGATTCCTAGCCATTGTGGCATTTCAGGGAACACTCATGCCGATTCTGCAGCCAAGATTGCTTGTGATTCAGGAATTGATACCAATAAACTTTATTCTCATGACCTTGTAGCCCAATCATCAGTATTCCTTAAAAATTCTTGGTCTGAAAATTGGAAACATTCTATTCAGTTTAAAGGAAAATTTTACGCGGGTATTCAGCCGGAAATTCCCTCTAAGCCTTGGTTTTTTAAATATAAACGGTGCTCAAAGACATCTACCTCTACCATATGTAGAATGAGACTAGGGCATTGTTGTTCTCCAGTTTTTCTCGCTAAAATTAAAATTAAAGATAATTCGTTATGTGAATGTGGACTTGAGGAAGGAACTTTGGATCATTTATTTTTTAACTGTTCAAAATTAACGACATCATTTTATGATATTCTCCCTTCTTCTATTCCTAAACCTACTAACATGATAAATGTGTTATCACTTGTTCATACTGACTTTGTGAAATCTTTAAGTTATTTCATATCTTCTAATGGAATTAAATTATAATATCATAGATCAAATTCGTAAAAAAATATTGTCTATTTTTATTTCTATATGTCATCTTAAAATATACATATATTTGTATCTATTAATCTCTTTCTGACTCTAAGATATTTAAAAACAATAATATTTAAATTTCGTTTTTATCGGACTTGTTTCAAAAACGTGATGTTCAGAAGTATTAGTACCTCTGCCAACCCCTTCGGGAATATTCGGCGTGAACGTTTATGTTTATATTATGTTTATGTTATGTTGTTTCAAAAAGTAAGCTGTTTCTATTTCACTCTGACGCTGGCAGAATGTATAAACTGTATACGAGGGCCAATTAACAAGATAATAATAATAATAATTTATTTATTTGAATTTGATTTAAAAGTATTGTGATCTTCGTGAGTTTTTAATTACTTATTTATAACACAGTTATCTTTAGTTAATTCATTATTACATTAGTAGTATAGTTTCGATTAGTAGTTAAGTACGGCGATAAAATGGAGGATGAAGAAACACTTCCGCCTCCTGCCCCTCCTGATAAATTAGTTATATCACCATCACCTTCATTTTCATCTTTATCAAATTATAGTCCAATATGCACGTATATGGAACCTGAGCTTTCTAGTACCATTCCAGAGGGAAAATCTCGTAAAAGGGCAATTAATAATGTGAACGAGGAATCGACCCCAGAATATTTTAAACCCGAAAAGAGTGATAAAGTCTCCATCGGTCGCACTCGATACTGCAGTAAAGATACTCATCCTTTCATTGTTCATGTATCTCGAATCGAATCTGACCCAAAATCGGGAACATCATCACACCCATTGAAATTCGGCCTATTTATGTCCAAAATTAATGTTAGAAATATTGTAAATGACGGAATTAAAAGAATCGGCAGAAATAAAATGTCGGTTGAGTTCAAGACCTCCAACGATGCCAACTCTTTTATAATTAATCCTGTTTTACTTAAAAAGGGCTACCAATGTTATATCCCTACGTTTAACGTCACTCGTATGGGTGTCATAAGAGACGTTCCCAATGACTGGAGCGAAGAAGATATAAAAACAAATATAAAAGTACCCCACGAATGTGGAGAAGTTATAAAGGTGAGAAGAATTAATTTTCGATCTAAAAATGTGGATGGTTCTACAAGTTATAAACCATCAAATTCTGTTATATTAACCTTTGATGGACAAATTTTACCCAAAAATGTTTTCTGTTGTTACACATCATTGCCCGTGGAACTATATCACTTCCCAACAATCCAGTGTTTTAATTGCTGCCGATTTGGACACACGAAATTGAACTGTCGCTCGAAAACTCGGTGTTACAAATGTGGCCAGACCCATTCAGCTGATACGTGTAATTTAGATGAATCTGAATATGTATGTCTATATTGCTCGGGTAACCACACTGCAAAAAGTGGTGTATGCCCTGAACAGATGCGTCAGAAAAATATTAAAGCCATGATGGCCGAACGAAATCTGTCATATGAAGAAGCCTCAAAAAATATACCCCCATCCCAGAAATCATTTGCAGAAATAACCGCAACACAATCACAATCACCTCATAATCGACATTCCTTAAAATCATCTGTTTCATCATCCTCTTATAAAAAAACTGTCACTCTCCCAAAAAGGTCACACGCCCCGTTATCTCCAGGTTATGACAAGAAAGCTCATCAAAACTTATTAAATGATTTCCAAATCCCCCCACTCTCTAACGGCTGCGGTTTCAAACATAATAATAATAATAATCAATCATCTTTGGAAACTTCACAAATAATTGAAATTCTAATTACTTTACTAACAACTTTACTTAAAAATTATAATATTTCTCTACCTGACCACGTTGCCCAAATTCTGACTACTCTTTTTAATACTATCAACAATGGATCAATCCCAAATAATCCAGTGGAATGCTAGAAGCATCCGCAATAAAAAACATGATTTAATTTATATGATTAATTTTTATAATCCCTTTATAATAGCGCTCTCAGAAACAAGGCTCAAACCTTGTGATATCTTTAACATTCGCGGTTATAGCTGTCATCGTGACGACCGCTTCGATGGTTTTGATGGAGCTGCTATTTTAGTTCACAACTCCGTTCATTATGAAATTTTAAATCTTCCCCCACATAATGACGGTTTTAATATTGTGGGAATAAAGGTTCAAAACTTTCATTTTATATCGATTTATATTTACAATAATAATAATTCCATAATCCCTTATCTACGAAATTTAATTCAATCTTTCCCTTCCCCCCTCATGATTCTTGGTGATTTTAACGGTCATCATTACTCCTGGGGATCCCTCCATTGTGATGCCTTTGGAATACAACTTACAGATCTATTTGATGATACGTCAATGTGCGTTCTTAACGATGGTTCCCCAACTCGTGTGACCCGCCCCGGTGAAAGAAAAAGTTGTGTTGATCTCTCAATTTGTTCACCAGATTTAGCTATGACCTCAGTTTGGCAACCGATTTCATCAACCTATGGGAGTGATCATTTCCCTATCCATATTTGCCTGCGCATTAAGATATCATCATCTACTCAGCAACCTCCGCTATTAAAATTCAAATTACAATCAGCTGATTGGGTTAAGTATCAAACTAATTTAGACGATATGGTTCAAAATTTGCCTTGCATTGTCTCAAACAACTTTTCTTCGTGTTACATAAATTTTACTAATGCTATCTCAACTGCTGCTGAAAGTTCAATTCCTCTCAAGAAACCCGTTTCGGACAAAATTCCGTCTCCCCCCTGGTGGGATAGAGAATGTACCGATATAATTAAAAAACGTAAAGAAGCAGAGTCTGCTTACATTGAAAACATGAGTAATGAAAATTTAATTCGGTACAAAATAATTCTCGCTCGCTCAAGAAGACTTTTTAAGAAGAAAAAATGTTACAGCTGGAAAAAGTATTGTTCATCTTTATCTCCATTTTCGCGTCCTTCTTTAGTGTGGCGCAATATTCTTTGTTTTAGACGTGGTTGTATTCAACAAAATCACTCCTCTATATCTCATCAGATTGCTGAAGAATTTTTTGATAAGTTTGCTCCCCCATTCGTACCTAATTTCGAAGATACTCCTTTATTTTCAAGTTCTTCGATTCCAATCGTTCACCCTCTAGATGCTGAGTTCTCCATGTGTGAACTAGAAGCAGTGCTTGCTCATGTCAAAGACTCTGCCCCGGGGGTGGATGGATTCCCATATTCTTTTATAACAAAAGCTGGTCTACAAAGCCAAATTTATCTGTTAAATATTTTAAATTATAGTTTTCGATCTGGGAATATTCCTCTCTCATGGAAGACTCAAATAGTTATACCTATTCCTAAACCTGGCAAGTCTCCTAACCATCCTAATCACTTCCGTCCAATTGCTCTTTCATCGGTAATAGCTAAAATTTTGGAGCACCTTATTAAAAACAGACTTGAATGGTTTGTTGAAAATGAAAATATACTCTCATCTATGCAATATGGATTCCGTAAGGGATTCAGTACTATGGATAGTCTAAGCATATTTGTCACAGATATCCGTCTAGCTTTTAGTAAAAACTCCTCGGTTGTTGCTGCTTTTCTTGATGTCTCAGCAGCTTATGATAATGTGCTTTTACCCATTCTGAAACAAAGATTATTAGAATTAAACATTCCTCAAAAAATTGTATTTTGTATCATGTCACTTCTTATGGAAAGATCTCTTTGCCTTCGAACACCTGATTTGTTTGAACCTAGGAAAACGTGGAGAGGTCTTCCTCAGGGCTCAGTCTTGAGTCCAATTCTGTACAGTTTGTATACCTCTGCTCTTCACACTTCTCTTAATTATGACTGTCGGATCTTGCAATACGCCGATGATATAGCTTTGTATATAGATTCAGCTTCGATAGAAAATGCTATTCCTTCATTACAAATCTCTCTTTCTTCATTAAACGAATGGCTTTTGGAACGGGGTTTGAGCATCTCAGGACCTAAAAGCTCTGTTGTTGTTTTTTCAAGAAAACGTGAAATACCCCATGTTGATCTAAAAATAGGGACTGATAGTATACCATTAAATAACAGTGTGAAATTTCTTGGGGTAATTCTAGATTCAAAACTTAATGGTAGATTACATATAGAATACGTCGTGAAAAAATGCGCTAAAAACATCAATATCCTTAAGGCTCTTTCTGGAGTGTGGTGGGGTGCCCACCCTTATTCGATGAAACTAATATATAATGCCCTTATTCGTAGTGTTTTAGATTATGGAGCCTTTCTATTAGAACCTTGCAGCAAGATTGCTTTAAGAAGTTTAGAGAAAATTCAGTCTGTATCTTTACGCATTATTTCTGGATGCATGAAAAGCTCTCCAATTAATGCTCTTCAAGTTGAATGTGGTGACCCCCCGCTTATTTTGCGGCGCCAATATCTAGCCGATAGATTTATATATAAAGCTTTTTCCCGTGCCGAACATCCGTTATTTGAAAAACTAAAATCATTAAATATTCAATGTCGAAACAATACATTTTGGCGCCGTAAAATGATTCCCCCTAGTATCAACTCATTTCGTAAATTAGAAGAATATGAAAGTAGCTTCCCGGTTATTCGTAGTAAGAAACTTCCCCTTTATGATTATCCTTATTCAACTATTACATTTAAACCGAAAATTCTTTTTAACATTGGAATTGACAAAAGTTGCACCGTGGCCAATAATATGTTTAATATAAAGCTACATTCCTCGTGGCCCGACTGGCATCATTTTTATACAGATGCGTCTAAAATGACAGATTCTTCTTTTGTTGGCGCAGCAGTCTATTATCAAAATAACAAAATTGAAATCAAATTTAAATGTCCTCCCGGTTCCTCAGTTTTTACTGCGGAATGCATTGCCGTATTAGAGGCATGTATCTTTATTCAAAATCATGATAATATTAATCGAGCCGTTGTCTTCACTGACTCTCAGAGTTGCCTTTCAAGTCTGTACCAGTCCCCTTTTAACAATAAAACGCAAAGTCGTATCAAATTTGATATTAAATATACTTTACTGAAGTGTTACGAAAATGGCAAGGAAGTGCAATTAGTATGGATTCCCAGTCATGTTGGCATTGTTGGAAATGAACGAGCCGACTTTTTAGCAAAATCTGCCGTTGGGGATGATTCGAGCTGCTCAAAACATCTTGTATATCACTGCTATGATCTTCTTTCCTCTCCAAAGACTGATCTTTTTGATTGTTGGTCTAAACATTGGCAAAATTCTAGTCTTTCTAAAGGTCGATGGTACGCGCCCATTCAACCTGAAATTCCTCGAAAACCATGGTTCTTTAAATTTAAAAAGATTACTAAAACGATAACATCAGTACTAATAAGAATGCGTATTGGTCATTGTTGTACCCCCGTATTCCTTAATAAACTTCGAATTCGTGATTCTGCTCTTTGTGAGTGCGGCATGGAGGACGGTGACTTAGACCACATATTTTTTAATTGCCCTGTATTCGGTTTAGATTCCATCTATCCAAATCTAATTAAAGCTAAGATCCCTCTTCCTTCGAATATTAGATCGTTACTCTCATCACTTGAAAATCATAACATTATTTCCTCACTCATTAATTTCATTCATTCTAATCAAATAAAATTGTAAAAGACATAACGTATATATATATATTTTGATATAGTCATTGGTTCTGTGCTCTATCATTTATTCTATATTTATACTCATAGTATTCTTTGATATGAATATATTATTTATATATACTCACTACCTTACAATACTGTAACGAGACGTTTTGTTTTACCTACTATTATTATAATTTTACTTTATCTCCATGCGCTTCTATTGCCTTACCTGACACTGGCAACCATTATCGGCACTAAATAGCTTAATATGTTGCCACAAATGAAAGAATTGAATTGAATTGCTTGCATTTCTTTCTCATGTTTTGAATCAAATGAATTGAATTTTTGGAAAGTCTTGAATTTCTCTGATAATATTTTGTTAATACAAAAAGAAAACAAGAAAAAAGCTTTAAAATGGATGATCAAGCTTGTCCCCGTTGTAAGACGACGAAGTATCGCAACCCTTCTCTAAAATTGATGGTAAATATTTGCGGCCACGCTCTGTGCGAAAGTTGTGTGGATTTGCTGTTTCTGAAAGGTAAGGAATCCTAAATAACTAGTACATTTTCTATTTTTATCTTCTATAGATCCCCATGCAAGCAAAGCATATAGGTGAAAGATAATTTTGTAAAATTACTCTCCTGAATAATTAGGCTAAAACGTTTGGAGACATAGACAAACATTATAAAAACTTAATTATTATACCTAATCTTATTTATATTTGTCGCTGCATAATGTCGGGTTCGAATAGCACTACCCTATTTTTTCCGTGGGTTTTTTAATGAGGTGACAAAGCGACATGATAGTCCAGTGGGTAGAACACCCGCCCGAAAAACAGAGTGAGTTGTGTTGTGTGAGTGAGGCGTGAGTTCCAATCCTGGGACGAGCCTACACCAATTTGTCTTTTCTAAAGTCATATGTGTGGTTAATTTATCATGGTTGCTAACGGTGAGGGAAAACATCGTGAGGAAACCCACATGGCTGAGTTGTACTTAGTCATGTGACAGTGTATTCGTACAAAACGGCGATAGGCCTGCCCCCTATCACGTGAGTACACTGTCTAAGCAAAACGTGGGTACCTTCTCTGGAAACTAGATGGCGCTTGCCATGTGAGTACAGGAGTATTGGTACCTCTGCCAACCCCTTCAGGGATAAACGGCGTGAATGTTATATGTTTTATTATGTGACAAAGGGTTTACAATCGTTTTCCCACCTAACTTCCAAAAGTATCAGGAATTTCTTATTCCGAAGCTTTGGCTACCCCTTCTAAAGATTTATAGCCATGAGTGTATGTGTATGCTAATTAGTATTCTTATCAAGCGAGTAAAAACATAGATTGGCCTCATATCATGTTAGTGCACTGGATATATGGCGTGAAAATTTGAGTTAAGTTGACTCAAAAATAGTTAGGAAACGCATACATTTGTGTTATACCCATAGACATACATAGTACTGTGAGAGGGTAACATACAAATTGGCACTTATATTTACAATCTGGTTTTCTAAAATCATGCACATCAGTCCTCTACTAACAACACCTTCCACATTGGCTCTATATATCTCTTTCTCTATTTGAATTTCATCCATTTGCTCTATGCACTTTATTCCTAGCTTGTATTTGAAGTGACACATTTAGTATTTATTGCCTACATTCATTATTTTGTATTATGTTCACATATACAACCAAAAAAGGGTGGGATATCAAGGTGACCAACTTTTGATCAATAAGCACAAAGAAGGCTAAAACACTTGAAAATATGTGCTTAGTCAGTTAACAGTGTTTTTCATGTAACTATATGTATTGGTTTTACACACAGGATTCATTACTTTAGTTTACACCAATGATATAAATAAATAAAATAAATTTCCTATCCTTATCTACACTTTGGAATTATTTATTTATTTTTCAGGATCTGGGTCTTGTCCTGAATGCAATGTTCCTCTACGCAGAAGCAACTTTAGAGTTCAACTTTTTGAAGACCCAATGGTTGAGAAAGAGATTGATATAAGAAAAAGGGTTCTTAAAGACTACAATAAGAAAGAAGAAGACTTTGCCAGTTTAAGAGAGTATAATGATTATTTAGAAGAGATCGAAAGTATTGTATTCAATTTAGCTAATAATATAGATGTAGTTGGAACAAATAAACGAATTGAACAGTACAAAAAGGAGAACAAAGAAATAATAACCAAAAATAAAGCTAAGATTGGTAAGGAATCATCATTTCTAATTAAATGGATAATGTTCTTTTTTTTATTTACCATAATCAAGTTAGGGCTTGATTTATTCATGGGCTTTTGCATATTTTTTTTGTTCCTTCTGTATTGAGATCCTGGTGTGTAGTGTCGGCTTAGAATAGCACTACCCCATTTCTTCTGGTGGGTAGGAGGCAACTTATGGTATTGGAAATTTTAAGGGATTTAATTTTAATTTTTGGACGATGTGGTTGGAGACCCATCACCAACAACCTTTTTTTTACCATATTTTCCCCTATCGTCTTTCCAAAATTGGCTGAGGAATTTCTAATTCCTGATCTCTGGCTACCCCTCCTAAGGATTTTTAGCCGTGAGTGTATGTATGTAAGTTGAGAAATGGCTTATTATTAACTAAAAAAGAAATTTTCAATTAAATTGGCCTCTTGCTAAATAAAAAGATTTAACATATCTTCTTTTACCTTTGCAGGTCGGGAAGAAATAGAACTAGAAGAAATCCTTCTCATAGAAAAGCAGATGGAAGAACTAAGAAAAGCAGAAATAGCTCATTTGGAATTGGAAGCCAAGAAACAGAAAATACGACAGAAAGAAGCCTTAATTGATGAGTTAATGTTTGCTGAAGGTGACGCAAAGGATATATTGAACACATTTGCTCAAAATGCTGCTGAGCAGAAAAAAGAGATTGAATCTGCGCCCCCAGCACCAATGGTAATATCCATCATATTATACTAAAAAACTGTGCTTAAAACCCCTTAGCTTGCTTTATTAATGTATAGGGTCCCATACCAAATATAAAACGAGAACCTATTAACTAAAAAAACTATGGCTTTTGCTGTGTCTGTCACCATGGTGTATCTCATAAGTCATGAAAGTTCGACAGTTTAAATTTTCACTTATAATAATAATAATAATTAGCTCTTTATTGCACATTACAAAAAACCAACAATTACAAAAAAAAGATCGGTACAAAAGCTAAAGTACAACTGGCGGTCGTATCACTAAGAGCGATCTCTTCCAGACAACCCATGAATGGAAAGATTTGCTGGATTAAAAACATGTTCGGTAGATGTCCAATAAATTAAACTGATTTGCTTAAAAACTAAAATTATTCATCAAACTATTATGATGCAGTTCTGCTGCTACTAGGACATGGAATACAAAAAAATGGCCTCTCATACATTAAATGTATATTTATAGCTCTATACTAATTATGCCAACAAATAATTTCTTGAAATATGCACAGAAAATTGAGATTTAACCCACCTTACCCTACACAGATATACAACAGACAACTTTATACCGCATATATAGACATGGTAATCCGTCAAATTCAGTTTGTTTGCAAGAAATCTCTTGTTTAGATTATTGAAGGTAAATCATTTGATTACACCAACAAATTTTATAAACAATTAAAAGTCTACCAACCCACACTGGCTCACATTATCAACTAGGCCCAAATCCCTCTATTCAGGGTAGACTCGAATCCAAGACTCGGGACTTGTATGGACTGCAATGATGTGATGAAAAGACTATTTTCACATTGACCCATTTTGAATTTCCAGGTTTCCCAATTCTCAACCGGTGTTAAATTCACGAGAGGCTCTACAAATAACCAACAGTTACCACTAATAATAGATGAGGGTCCTCTGTACCGATATGAACCATTGGCTTCACCTGAACGAAACGGACCTGAACCTCCATTGCTTAAAGATATAGAGGAAGGAGGGTATTTGAATCATGTCAGGTTAGTATTGTTTTGTTGTTAATACTTTTATTGTTTTACTAGTGTACAAAAAAAATATGTACAGCTTAGATTAACGCTAAATCATATCTTCCCGAAGGTTTCGTTAGAGGCGCTTGAAGGTATAGGCATATTATGGATAAGTTTTTATTTCATTATCTTTTCCCCACTTTCTGATGCACCCATAATAGACAAGTTTCCCAAACGAGGGGGCAAAGTACACTGACGCAATCAATTACTGTAATATAATTTAAAAAAAAAATGTTTTTAATTGTTCTACTAGATGGCGTGGTGCGCTTTTTCTTTATGACCGCTATTGTTATAATTCATTTTTTATCATCAATTAGAATTTATCATCAATGTTTTCTTATAACATTATCTCGTAAAATTGTTGCCGGAAATAGATTTGCAAACAGTTTTTCAGCACCTTAAATGCTTCAATGCCTTTATGTACTTTGTAATAAATTATTGTGAATTAGGCCTATAGACATATTAAGTAATTAGAGATGTCCTAGTACTTTACTGAAACAAACCCTACCTCTAAAAGCATAACCTCTCTGAAATAAACCGTACAAATAGTACTCAAATATAATACCCAATACCTTAAAATTTCTACTAAAATTTTAAAATTTTTTCTTTAAAATTTTCAGATCAGAATCAGAAACAGAGAAAGCAGGTGGTTATTCCTCCTCATTACCTTGTTTGAGAGCGCTCCAAGACGCTCTAACAGGGTTGTACTACACAAGCAGCAGTTGACAACGGCCTGTCCTAGACCAGCCAGTGCGGCCTAGCCAGCTGTTCTCACCCATGGATGTGTGTAGCGACACGGTTATAGTGCTGGATTAGATAGCTTATTGTTAATTGTGTTTTTTGGTGTCTCTTTTTGCATTTCACATCTTTTTGTTTGTCTTGGTTTCACTATTATTGATCACTATGTCTAAGTAGGTTACATTTTATTTAGGATACTATAAAATCTTGTCTGTAAGTGCTCCAAGATGCTCTAACAGAGTTATAGTGCTTGATTAGATAGCGTACTTTATCCGTGCGAAGCCGGAGCGGACCACTAGTCTATATATATAAATGAAAGTGGTGTTAGTTACACTATTTATAACTCAAGAACAGATTAACCGATCTAGCTGAAAATTGTTGGAGCGGTAGCTTAGAGCCAGGAAAAGATATATAGAGACATAGGATATATCATCACGCTAAATATCGCAGGGGGTAAGCAGTAACAAATGTTTAACACCACCCGTGCGAAGCCGGGGTGGGCCACTAGTATTTGATAGTTTAGTGTCTGTTTTTTTATTTTCTTTAGTCATTGGTTCCTGAAGATTTGTTGTTATTTAAGTAATTTGTTGATTTGTCACTTTGTCAAAGTAGGTATATTGAAGTAGCTCGAACCAATTTTGTACATAGGGGTCAAATATGTCAATATTTAATTTGTGCATGTGCAAAAAGTGTATTTTGAGGCAATTCATGCAACATTCTTCAAGGAAACATTAAACTCATCCAAAAACTATGTTTGATTTTCTTGAATTTTGATTGTGTTTTTCCGTGAATACGCATATTATAAAAAGGTAATTAAGGAGCCAAATACAGAAGTAAAAATTGCTTTGTTAACGAAAAAAGACACCAAAAACATGAATGAAATTGGAGGTCAAATAACGCTGTCAAAGTAAATGTCCGTGTCAAAGTGCTTAGATATAGCTGTAATGTTTCACATTATAATATTTAAGTGACTTTTCCCAGTGTAATTTATTGCCTTTAGTGCATTTATGTCTTCAAAGATTTGTTTTTTCTCATTGAATTTTCTTCAGTGCTACAATGTTAAGCATCTGGAAATAATCATAATCCCTTTTTTCAAAATGTCCTTTTTATTTTTGATTGCGACTTATGTCGTCAAGGATTTCTGTTCTTGTGAATGTGTGTCCTATCCAGTTATTTACTCCCTTCAATAAGAGAAGGGATTTTGTTATTGGTGTTGATAAGACTTCAGACATATCATTTAATTAAACATGCTAAAATTTGTATTAGTTGGGAAATGGATAAAGTTTTTCATGAAATTGAAATTTACTCAATTTCGCTTGCTACCTCATTTTGGTGAAGAGATTGCTAAAGATCGAATAATCTTTGCCTATGCCTGTATATATATTATGTGTTGTTCCTTTTAATAAATTTTTGCTCTAAGCAATCGAAAATTCACATCAAGCTCATACTTGGATAGATATGTCATACTTCAAAAAAAATTGTTGTGTATCTCAAATTGATTAAACCTTTTCAACACTCAATATTATTCATGCGAAAAGAATTGTTATAGTTAATAAATTTCGACCATTAATTATGTGTTCCAAAAATTCCAAGCAGATTGTTCACAAGCTATTGGTATAAGATGTATATTAAGGCTGATATTTAGTGTGTGATGTCGTTACTATAATTCAGGCGGCCTAGCACGAGTGTTATTTTATCGTTACTTTTACGGTTAGAGTGAGATGAAAATATACGATACTATGTAAGTGCGAAAGAGATCGCTGTTTTGGGCTGGTCGAATTATAAGTATATATTGAATAGTACTAATCAACAATTTGTGTATTTCGTGTAATCTATGAATAGTATAAGCTGTGTAAATTTCGTATGAAAACTGTGTGTTTGTATGTATTTATATCATTAAAAATAATGTATACCAAGACAATAATTTCGACCTTACCTCTTCTAACCCGTATTAACATTAATCTCTGTCTCGCTCGCACAAAACGCAGATTGTCAAATGCATTAGGCTATCGATGGCTTCTAAGTTTCTTAATGTTTATTGACATACTGCACAAAACATTTTTAATGACATTCGAAGCGGTTAAACAAGATACGTACGAAATTATTGCTGTCGTCGAATCAACTAGATTTCCGTGTATAATCTGCTCTTAGATTTTCTGTTTGCTGTTTGAGAAAATATTTTCATATTTTCGATTAGATATTAATGTTAATGATAAAATATGTAGCAAAATGTGTTCTATTATAAAAAAAATTACAAAATATTGTTAGGAACATTTATAGTACTATAAAGATTTTGTGATAGTCTAAGTGCTTATTTATTTCATACATCAAGGAACCAATTTTTGATTTTAATGCTGATATCAAGTTGTCGTCAAGTTAAAAAAAGTTTTATCGAATGGGATCACAAAAGTCGTGTGTATACATTTTGTTTACAATTTTGCATTTTTATTTACTTACACTTAAAATAAATTTAGTTTCTTTTTATTGGTTCATAAATGTTTCGCGAAGTTGACAAAGAAAATAAATGCGGCAGAATTTTTAAATATTTTTCAGAAGAATTAACTTATGGTCTAAACTCTATACTAATACTGCAAATAAAAATATGTTTGTTTCTAATGAAGGACTCCAAAACTCCTCAACCAATTTCAAAAACACTTATCCCAATATAAAGTGACAACTTTCTACAGTAACTGAACATAGGTCCCAGGTGGAACAGTGGCGGACTTGTAAATAATAAAAGTATGATGTTTTTATCGAATAGGCGATTGGCCGAAAATATTTTATTGGGGCCCTTGTTTTTTGTTGTAAAATGTACCCTAATGTAAATGTGTCTTAAAGCCTAAGGTATGTGCAAACACCAAATAAAATTGAGTTTGATTAATTTGTTTAGTCTTATAATTTAAATCTTTTTGTTCATGAAAACCTCATGCGGGGATTATTACTAATAAATAAAGAATAAATAAAGGAAAGAAAAATTTCGACACAGGCGGGATTCGAACCCGCGACCTCGGGTACACGCCCCCGTCGCTCTTGCCAATTGAGCTACCGTGTCAATGGCTGCCAGCGCGAAATTCTTCTATCCTTTATTTCTTTTACACGTTTTAGTAGTGCTGGCGTTTCCTACCTCCGAAGTTTTTACTAATTCGGAAGGCCACTTGTCTATCTTTTCAGATAGAAGGCAAATGTTGAAAACGCCTAACTATCACATAATTTAAATCTTTTTGTTCATTAAAACCTCATGCGGGGATTATTACTAATAACTGTGTCGAAATTTTTCTTTCCTTTATTTATTCTTTATTTATTGTTTAGTCTTGTTTTGAAATTGTGGTTCGGCGGTACTAGTAATATAATTATTCTTGTATGTATATGTGGTTGTATTATAAACAATAAGTCTGGTCATATATGATAAGTAACTTATTTGTAATGTTTGTTACCTGTAATAAAGTTGAGAACATAATGAAGTTTTTTTATTACCTATAAAGAGGATTTTTTTTAAATGTATGTCCCCACACTTATTACGGATCTTTGCGACTGTCGACCGAAACTCAGCCCGCACTAAAATATCAGTGTTGTGTCAGATTTATGAAGTCCTGTCATGACTTTCAGCTAAAGTGTACGCTGATCAAGTTATGATCTGCGGCCTGATTACGTATCTTTTGCGACCACGATTGCGTCGCAAGTAGCAACATTGTCGTTGTCAAAACTGTCAAATTGCATACACATTTTTGACATTGACAGCGATAATCTTGCAACTAGCGACACAATCGACGGTCGCTAAAGATACATAATCAGGGGGCCGTTTGTGTTTATTGTGATTTGTGATAACGAATAATGTTTTGTTTCTTACTTTTATATTTCATATTCATTGTCATAAAATGTAAGTGTATAATATGAATACGGCGGACACATTAAGATCAATTAGAGAATGTGCTAGAAGGGCATGTGCATTCAAAGTTTGAAGAATCAATCAATTATGAAAATATTGATGAATAATATTGAAGCTTGAGAGGCCTGCCAGGATTGTAAAAAGTTGCGATTGATATTCTCTGTCTACCCCCAATGGGAATGCCATTTCATGGGATAAAAATGAGGACAAATTACGTGTTTTATATTAAATGAGCGTTATTCATCCGCAGTCATACCTTTTAATTTAGTTTCGTGGTTTCGAACGTTAGTATTTTCATCCCCTCAATTGTAACTTCTGAAAAAACTCAACTCAAACGTTCACGCCGAATATCCCCGAAAGGGTTGAGAGATGTACAAATACTTCTGAACATTATTTGCCATTATTATATGGTGTTCGGAGTACCCACGCTTTGCTTGAACAGAGTACTAAGTAAACGTAACTAAGACCACTTATTATATTCAATTAAATTTAAAGTTTGCCGTGTAGTGCCGGCTTAGAATGTCACTACCCCTTTCTACCCACGGGTGTCGTAAGAGGCGACTAAGGGTATTGGGGCTTTTTATTGGATTTTTGGGCGATGCGGTTGGAGACCCATCACCAAAAACCTTTATTCTTACCATCTTTTCCCCACTCAACTTCCAAAAGTGGTTGAGGAATTTATAATTCCTTGTCTCTGGCTACCCCTTCTAGGGAATTATAGCCGTGAGTATATGTATGTATGTATGTAAATTTAAAGTACAGGCCTTCAATCCCCGAAGGGATGGTAGAGGTACTAATACTTCTAATCATCATGCAGCATTTATATCACTTTGTGATTAAACTACCCACGTTTTGCTTGGTCAGTGAATCCATGTGATAGGGGGCAGGCCCGCGCCATTTTGTACTAATACATAATAAAAGTAAGGGTGTTAGCGGTGAGGGAAAATATTGTGAAGAAACCACACTGATACAATATCACATGAATAAGTACAACTTGCCCTTATTAACTCTTCTATAACATAGGGCGGTTCACTAATGGACAAAAAAATATGAGGTAAAGATTTAACAAAAGAATTCTCAAGACTACATTTACGCCGATTATCTCCAATGGTGTGGGTAGAGGTACTTATATTTATAAATAACGGGTAACATTATTGCTACTTGGTCTTCAGAGTACGTTTAACAATTTTTGATGGAAACGTACATACATACATATACTCACTTAGTTACTGTTGGGGTAAACAGAGACTTTCGATCACCACATCGTTATTCATAAAAATCCCACAAAAGGGTTGCCCGAGCCTTGGAAACAAAATACTTTAGGAATTTTTTAATTGGTGATTGGTCTCTAACTATCCAGCCACATCGCACAGCAATAATTTTAAGAGCCCCAATTCCCTAAGCTGCCTCGAACGTCACCCACGGGAAGGGGACTTTACATTGTAAATTATTTCAAGGATGTATGTTACATACATATAAAGGACATACATACATACATACATATACTCACGGCTATAAATCCCTTAACGGGGTAGCCAGAGCTATGGAATGAGGAATTCCTCAGCCACTTTTGGAAGTTGATTGGGGGAAAATTGGTAATAATAAATGTTTTTGGTGGCGGGTCTCTAACCACATCGCCCAAAAATCACTTAAAAAGCCCCTATACCCTTAGTTGCCTCTTACGATCACCCACGGGTAGAAATGAAGTAGTGTTATTCTAAGCCGACACTACATGGCAAAAGGTGCCGCAGGAAAAATACACAACATTTAAAGGATGTACAATCATGAGAAATTAATATCATAATTCCTTGCCCCGGCCTTGCATACAAGTGCAGCGAGTGAAACCTGTCTGTCTGTCAACATTGTACGCCGATAACACGTAAAGACGCCGACCACAAATCTATTAACGCTGGACAAACAATGCAACGCGCTGCGGAACTTAGGCCGTGTTTATGTTGGACGATAAAGAAATGTAGCTGTGTCGGCGTGTGAAAGCTGTAGTGTCGGCTTAGAATAGCACTACCCCAATTCTTCCCGTGGGTGTACGTAAGTGGCGAATGAGGGTACTGGGGCTTTTTAAGGGATTTTTGGGCGATGTGGTTATAGAGCCATCATCAACAACCTTTATTTGACTCATTTTTCCCACTCAACTTCCAAAAGTGACTGAGGAATATCTAACTACCCCTTTTAGGTGTTTATAGCCGTGAGTAAATGTTTGTATGTATGATAAAGAAATGATTCTCATTAAATCAAATTGGTTATTGAATCTAGGAATCAGACGTATTTAACTGTTCACGCCGTATATCGCTGAAAGGATGATGGGGCTGATACCCCTGAAACATGAAACTCCTTAATCACGAAGAGAGGCTGTTTCTTGATAATATTCACTCGGATGCACAAGACGGTAACATATTTCATTGATCCAAAGCATTACTAAACTAGGCAAAGAGCTTATTCCATTTGTCTGAATGAAGACGTCTGAGAGCCACAGAATCTGAATTCAGACTAGTGGAATAACGTTCAGAACGCTAGGCTTCTGAAAAGTAGACAAATTTGTGTAGTGAAATAACAAGCGTCGGCGGCAGTAACTTCGAAGGACGTCTGAATTCAGAAACGACAAAGTGTAATGGAATAAGCTCTTAAGTACTTATATCTAAAGGAACACACAAATATCACTAAAATATAAATTTAAAGTAGGTACTTAATGTTTCAACTTCAACGATATTTTATTTCCACAATCTTCTCCCCTATTAACGTCCACATGTGGCTGAGGAGTTTCTAGCTCTGAAGCTCTGGTTTCCCCTTACTGGGATTTATGGTCGTGTGTATATCTATGTATGTATAATATTTAATAAATTAAAGTGTAATGCTTTAGACTAAAAAAAAATGAATTTTTTTAGTCCCAATGCGAGCGCAACAGTTACTTATAAAATAATTGTTGTTACTCTGTAAGATATTAATTTCCTAGTTGATAAGTTTTCTCTGTGTACTTTATTTGCGAATACTTGTTATTGGCTTAGTTTTTAACTGATTTTATAAACATTTATTGTATAATTTAGCTGTAAGTAAGTACATACATACATATACTCACGGCTATAAATCCCTAAAAGGGGTAGCCAGAGCTGAGAAATTAGAAATTTAGTTGTTGGTGATGGGTCTCCAACCGCATCGCCCAAAAATCCCTTAAAAAGCCCCAATACCGTTAGTCGCCTCTTACGTACACCCACCGGAAGAAATGGGGTAGTGCTATTCTAAGCCGACACTACACATCTGTAAGTATTCCAAACAAATAAAATAAATAAGGTTTCATTATAAAAACCCCTAAGGCACTAACAGGTATGTGTAATGCTTAACAAATTGTTTGTTTTCCGATAATGCAGTCTTGGACACGAGCCTTTGGAGTTCAGCTTTTATTTGCTTCAAAACACGACTTTTTATTATATCTATAACGGAAACATTAAGACTTTGATATCATAAATTAAAAAAAGAGAAAAAAAAATACACACATACACATATACTCACGGCTATAATTCCCTAGAAGGGGTAGCCAGAGCCAAGGAATTATAAATTCCTCAGCCACGTTTGGAAGTTGAGTGGGGAAAAGGCGGTAAAATAAAGGTTTTTGGTGATGGGTCCAATAAAAAGCCCCAATACCCTTAGTCGCCTCTTACGACACCCGTGGGTAGAAAGGGGTAACGACATTCTATGCCGGCACTACACGGCAAATAAAAAAAATGATTGTTTTTTTTTTGTTGGCTAAACTAATCGTGAAAGAGGCTATTAAGGGTATTGGAGCTTTTTAGAGATCTAAGGGAGATGTGGCTGTGGCTGGAGACCTATCACCAACCATCCTTTAGTATATCAACTTTTTCCTACTCAACTTCCAATGTGGCTGAGGGATTTCCTATTCCTATTATAAAGATCTGGCAAACTATTTTCGGCTAATCTAGTGCTTTTAGTATTTTCTAATATTTTCACGATTGCACATTATAATTGAAACAACTATTGATTTTCGGATATTTTAATCGCGTGTTATTACATTCTTTTTAAAGCCCGACGTTTCGAAAACTTTTCAGTTATCATGGTCACGGGAAGACTGAGGTGTTATTTGTCATTATACAGTACTATAAAATTATTAATACTAACTACCTTCACAAACGCAAACGTAACTTAAAATTTTGTGAAGGTAGTTAGTATTAATAATTTTATAGTACTGTATAATGACAAATAACACCTCAGTCTTCCCGTGACCATGATAACTGAAAAGTTTTCGAAACGTCGGGCTTTAAAAATAATGTAATAATACGCGATTAAAATATCCGAAAATCAAAAGTTGTTTCAATTATAGCACTGTTTCATTTATTTCCGTAGGTGTTGTAGGAGACCATAACTTTTTTGCGATCACTGCCGGGGTCGGCAGTTTTTGGAAATAATAGCAGTGATTATATGTATGTGTGTAAATGTCTTATCATAAAACAATACATACATACATATACTCACGGCTATAAATCCCTAGTTGGGGTAGCCAGGGCTAAGGAATTCCTTAGCCACTTTTTGAAAGTCAAGTGGGGAAAAGATATTTCAAGTTGGTGATGGAACCGCATCGCCCATAAATCCCTTAAAAGCTCCAATACCGTTAGTCGCCACTTACGTACATCCACCGGAAGAAATGGGGTAGTGCTATTCTAAGCCGACACTAACGGCAAAAGGATATTAAAAAAAAGGATATTGGTGGTAGATATTGGAGGCGCTATCACTCTAAGTCCCCACCTGCGATACCGGCGGGATGTAATGGATTACATACATATACTCACGGCTATAAATCCCTAAAAGGGATAGCCAGAGCTAAGGAATCAGAAATTCCTCAGCCACTTTTGGAAGTTGCGGGGGGAAAAGATGGTAAAATAAAGGTTGTTGGTGATGGGTCTCCAACCGCATCGCCCAAAAATCCCTTAAAAGCCCCAATGCCGTTAGTCGCCTCTTACGTACACCCACCGGAAGAAATGGGGTAGTGCTATTCTATGCCGACGCTACACAGCTTAATGGATTATTGTTGTTCTAAGCCGATACAGCTCAGACACAACAAAAAACATTAAAAGACTATTAGTTAAATACTAGTAAACTTAGTATTAAGTTGAAATTTGACTTTCAAAAAACAAACATTTATCGTTTTACTTTGAAATAAATGATTACCTATATTATTTTATTTTTTATTTACTTTTTGAGTCCCTTAGACAACAGCTGATTTTATTATCCAACCCGTAAGTACTTGAAATAAATTTTCAATGTTTTTTAATTTTTAAGGAGTTTCCATATCTTACTATTTCAACTAAAACTTTTTGGAATGGCAGCCACGTACTAGACGACAATGGATGATTTTTTTAAAGGTTGTCCGGAAAATTTTGGAGTGTGTGTGAGTGGAGTGGATTTATGGAGAAACATCAGTTTCAGGAGCCTAATACGGTATTGGATATCTATTGGATGATGATGAAGTTTTAATTTTTACGCTGAACATCGCAACCCTTAATTAGACGATAACTTTGGCTGTCATTCAATCACATTGTTAAACGTGACTAGTCATCTAAGGCCAAGTACATTAGTATTAGTTTAAAGGTTCTGGTTTTTCTAATAGGTATTCTTTATCTAGTATTTTTTTTATTAGGACATGAACATTTTAAAATAACATAACATAAAACATTACATAAAATAACCACGCAACAAAATTAAGTTAACTCAGTGGAAGAAGATTCATTGCCCCAGGACATTGACTGTTGTTTAGTGATAAGTCTCTATTGTAGGTATATTTATTCTGTTCTGTATATGCCCATTTTGGTATTCAAACAAGTGTATTATTATTAATATTTATACATAACCTCTGCCAGCCCCTTCGGGGATTTTCGGCGTAAACGTATATGTACGCGTTATGTTATGTTTAAGGTTCTCACTTCTCCCATGGCCGTTAAAGAAATCATTTTTTTAATGGGTGGTACTCACCGACAAAAGCACAGCTGTTCAGGGTCTAAGACTCACCTGATGCGGTTCAATATAGAATTCGTGTTAGCCACATGAATTTGAGCTCAGTGGGTAGAACAATGCTTAATGTGCATGAAGAAGATGGTTCAATACCGGGTCAGGTCTACACCAGTTTGTTATTTCTAAAGACAAATGTGAGGTTAATTTATGAGTAAAAATATCGCGAGAAAACCCACATGACTAAGCTTGTACTTGGTTAGGGGATGTGTATTCTTACAAAAACGGCGATAGGTAGGCCCCGTGAGTACACTGTCCAAGTAAAACGTGGGTACTTTGAACACAAGGTGACAATGTCACGTAATGTTCAGAAGTATTATTACCTCTGCCATCCTCTTCGGAAATATACGGCATGAACGTTTGAGTTTCAGAATCCAAAGTCTCCGCATCAGGCCAGTGCATTTCCCATGGAGCTACCCAGGTTATATCCCTATAGTAAGTACACAGTGTTTACAAGTTATCCTCATTACACGGTTATCTGCGCCGTACAGTACTTTGCGATAATAACAAGTCAATATTAGACTGGGCGGGCGGATTTCGACACGCTAGACTAATGTGGATAAGACACAGGTTGTAATAGTAACTGCCTCCGCGGTCTAACCGTACTCTTACGGTTCTAGTCCCATCGAGTAGCAGAGACCGCAGAAATTACCCATCCACAGTTTGAGAATTCCCGTATTACATACATTGTTAACGGTGAGGGAAAACATCGTGAGGAAACTCACATGGCTGAGTTGTACTTAGTCATGTGACAGTGTCTTCGTACAAAACGGCGATAGGCCTGCCCCCTATCACGTGAGTACACTGTCCATGCAAAACGTGGGTACTCTGAACACCAGGTGACAAAGTCACGTGATATTCAGAATTATTAGTACCTCTGCCAACCCCTTCGGGGATATTCGGTATGAACGTTTATGTTATGTTTATGTTATATACTCACGGTCGTAAATCCCAAAATACGGTAGCCAGAGCTTCAGAGCTAAAAACTCCTTAGCCACATTTGGAAGTTGATAGAGGACTGGGTCTCCAACCACATCGCCAAAAACCACCTTAAAACTCCCCATACCCTTCCCTTTGTGGCCTCTTAACACACCCGTGGGTAGAAAGGAGTACTGACATTCTTCGCCGGCACTAGACGGCAATTCCGTATTACATTGACTGAATTTTTTTAACAGTTAAAGTATCGTAAGTAAAAAAAATTGTTCCTCTTAACATTGGGTCTAGTTTTAATGTTTTCAAAATGTAGCATCCCGTTAGGAGCCTTAAGGCAAGGCTAGTCATCAAAAGTAATAAACTAAAATGTCCATAGAGATTATTGACTAAAGCTGAGACTTTTCCAAAACATAATAAACATAAACGTTCACGCCGAATATCCCCGAAGGGGTAGGCAGAGGTACTAATACTTCTGAACATCACGTGACTTTGTCACCTGGTGTTCAGAGTACCCACGTTTTGTATGGACAGTGTACTCACGTGATAGGGGGCAGGCCTATCACCGTTTTGTACGAATACACTGTCACATGACTAAGTACAACTCAGCCACGTGGGTTCCCTCACGATGTTTTTCCTCACCGTTAACAACTATGATAAATTAACCACACATTATGTCTTTTTTTCTAGAAAAGACAAATTGACTTTTCCAAAACCTATTTGAGAAAGTTCGTTTAATGAGAATTTCTATTATACTCTCACTATTGCAGGCTAAACTAAACTGATCATCCTTAAGTACCTCTCATCTTTTCGATTTATACACTACTTACCAATAACATTAATGAAAACTGATAGTTTAAGCCTTTTTTGTTTATAGTTGCCTGAAATACAGGTAAATTACCTAGTTCAGGAACAGGAAAATGTTATATTTTGTACTTTAAATAACTAACTAGGTTAAGACGAATAATATGTACTTTTGAAAACTGAATAAATTTTTATTATTATTATTATTATCTATCAATACAAGAACAATGAACTAAAGTTTTCAATTATAAGGCCATGTCCATAGTACATAGACGACGAGTACCACCGCCCCAAGCCATCTGATAACAGGGCAAGTTTACACAGGCCCAATTAGACGATATCCCCGGGCAGAGATACAACGTCGTGTGTTTTGCTATGCTAATTGTATTTTCCCCGTCACTGTGCAATAGCAAAACTTCAGCGCTGGCTGCGCTTTAGGTCGCGGTTTTGTTTATTGGAGATAGCGTTAAAATAAAAAGATTTTTAATTTGCATGCGTAAGAGAATATAATTCATGTAGTTATTTTACTGAGAACAAAAAATATTCAGGGAATTTCATTTATCGTGGTGTAATGTTGTCTTTCGTTGTTCCGCAGCAAAAATAATATATCTCATTACAAGTGCGGAATAGCTGTTATTGCAATGAGTTCCGACAAATGTCAGTCGGAACTAGTTGTAATCACGGTTCCGTGCGTGTACTGAACGACTATTTTTAATACAGTTGCGAAAAAATTAAGCAATTTAATAAAATAATAAAAACACAACAAAAAATCAAAATTGAAAAGAAAATTTCTGGAAAATGGCGGCAACCGTAGACCATAGAGAAAGTCGACTTTATACAGTTTTTTTTTTCACCCAGTCTGGTGGATATTTTTTATTGATATGAAATGAAATAAAGTGACATGAAATGAAACGTAACCTAACTCATTCAATTAAATAATCAAATCTACATAACATAACATAAACGTTCACGCCGAATATCCCCGAAGGGGTTGGCAGAGGTACTAATACTTCTGAACATCACGTGACTTTGTCACCTGGTGTTCAGAGTACCCACGTTTTGCATGGACAGTGTACTCACGTGATAGGGGGCAGGCCTATCGCCGTTTTGTACGAATACACTGTCACATGACTAAGTACAACTCAGCCATGTGGGTTTCCTCGCGATGTTTTCCCTCACCGTTAACAACCATGATAAATTAACCACACATATGTCTTTAGAAAAGACAAATTGGTGTAGGCCCGACCCGGGATTTGAACACTAGTCGCTTGCACGAGAACCGAGTGTTCTACCCACTGGGCTATCCGGGTTGCTATTGTAATTAAATCTGATATCGAAATAAAGAAATACTCGTATATCTACGTATTTGCAGTAAACATAAAAACTAATTAAGTTTTTTTTAAACTTTCTGGCTAGTTTTATCTTAATAATATACATTATTTTGACAGTTAGGAAAGAAAATGCACTAGTGCGAGAATGGCAAAAAAAAGCACGAGTGTGTAATAAAATAACCCACATCAAAATAATGTAAAAATGATTCTAATGAAAGAACTGATTTTCGTAATTAAGCTATAAGCAAGCATATTAACCTTAAGTTAAGATATATCGGTGTCAAAAATAATAAAACTTTTGTGAACTGCTATCCCTTCATTAAAGCAGTGTCCCATGAATAACTTACCTCAATATTGACAACGCGATGTCCATGGCTAAGTAACTAGCTTCTTAGCTCGGAGGTTGCGGGTTCGATCGCCGCTGAGCGCCACATTTGTGTAATTTCATTTTATTTTATAGAGGTAAGATAGATAGTCCAATGAGCATAATTATTATTTATATATATATATATATATATATATATATATATATATATATATATATATATTATATAATATTAAATATATCATTGAGTTAGTATCTCATTATACAAGTTCTAGTTATTTTGGGGCTAACTTGATTTGTGCATAATATGTCTGTATATATGCAGTCAACAACTTCGATACTGTCCTAATAAATCTTGGATTATTTTCCGCTACTTCTTCCGCTTATCTGCTGATTTCGATTGCGGCTTTAAACTATTTACCTTAATATGTTGGGATTTGGTCAATTTGCTTTTATATTATTATGCACACCACAATATTAATTAACAGTAAAAAGAACTGGAGATAAGAATTAAAGGATTAAAATATGAGACAGCCTTGTATTCTTATTAAATAAAATAAAGAGAGCTAGCTACATTTATAGTTATATGGTTATATGAATGTAGATCAGCAGCTTTATTCGATATATCTTTTTCAAATTTGTTAAAAATTGAGTGTAAGGAAGAGATGAGGTAATATAGCAACTATATTACCTCAGATATGAGTAAAACAACCGTCCCTTTAGAAAAAGGCGTGTATGTGTAAGAGCGGGTATCGTCACTGGTTTGTGACATTGTCGCTGTTCAGAGTAGGGTCTTGCTCGGACAGTGTACTCACGTGATAGGGGGTAGGCCTATCGCCGCGCCGTTTATGCGAATACACAATGTTTTTCCTCATCGTTAACAATGAGGATAAATTAACATCTCATATGAATTCAAGGCCCAACTCGGGAGTCGTACCCTCGCTCGCAGTCTGTATGACGGAAGGGAATTAAATAAATAATAAAAGATTTTATTAGGTCTTAAACATATACAAAAAAGGGTAACATGACAACAACAGTAAGAATGTAGCATATAACAGCAAAATAAGCACAAAATGGTACAGAGCTCGGTCTATCCACTACAAGCAGATATCTATCACTATCTATCACGATTAAATATGTACCATAAAGTGTGGTACTGTGTATTATTTTCTTTGAACCAAACGCTGAAAAAACCCGCATTGATATCAATTTACTAAGTAATTTTTTAGAAGGCGTTTACAGTCTTTTGTTTTTAGAATGTGCGTTGAATGACAGCTCAAATACAAATGAAAATGGAAAGAAAGAAAGAAAGAAAGAAAAAAGCTTTATTCAGTGCACAGGGAAATACACAACAAATAAAACGTAATAATCGCGGACCAACATACATACATACAGGTCAAACACAGAACCTCATTTCTTTTTTTGGTCGGTTAAGGCACTAAAACCTTCTCCTAAATGTAACGAATACTGTTCTGAAAACCGCATCCAAATAGCTTAAGCCAAACTCGAGATAATCGCGGACAATTATACATACATACATACAAACAATCGAACTGAGAACCTCCTTTTTTGAAGTCGGTTATTGAAGTCGGTTAAAAATAAAACACAGTGTAACACAATAACAACAAAAAAAAAAATAAGTATAAAAAATAAATAAAAAAGAAGCCCTATGCAGTGAATTTTTAAAATGGCGGGCGAATGTCTAAGCGCCTAAATTAAAACAGCTATTTGAAGGTGCTTTCACAGGTAAATAAAGTTAATTTTATGCTTTATATTGAATAGCTGTATAGTTTCGGCTTAGAATAGTACTACTCCATTTCTTCCCTTGTTCGTAAGAGGCGACTAAGGGACTTGAAAATCAGTCGGAAAATATATCACGTGATATTAAGAAGTATTAGTATATCTGCTACCCTTTCAGGGATTATCGGCATGAACTTTGAGTTTGAATACTAATGGTATTTATTTCGCCAATCACCTTGAACTTACATATTTTAATTGTTACAAACAATGAGAGACCTCTGTAAACTGGTTATTAAGGTAGTATAAGAAACAGTACGAGTCTAACTTAAAGATATAAATCTCTCAATTATGGTATGGTCTTTCATATTGACGTGTATACAGAGTAATGTGTTTATTGAGCTATGGTGTTTTGCTTGTAGTACGATTCGGTGTGATGACATATTAAGAAAAATGAAGCACTTTGTAAGTATAATAGTTTGTCATGGTTGTTACAATGAGGGAAAACATCGTGACGAAACCTACATGGCTAAGTTGTACTTTGGCATGTGACAGTGTGATCGGACAAAACGGCGATAGGTCTTTACCCTATCACGTGAGTACACTGTGCAAGCAAAACGTGGATACTCTGAACACCAGATGACAGAAGAATGTTCAGAAGTATTTGTACATCTTGCCAACCCTTTCGAGGATATATGGTGTGAAAGTTCTAGTTTGAGTATACTACCTTGATTAATCTATAAAACATACATACATACATACATATTCTCACGCCGGTAGTTCCCATTGGGGTAGGCAGAGACTATCGATCGCCACTTTGTACGATCCTGGCAAACCCCTCTGCCTTCGTTTACATCCATCAATCTTTTCATACATGCTCTTTTATTCTTCATACTGCGGACACCTGCCTTTTTGTTTATTTATTTCCCTTAGTCGTCTATAAAACGTGATTTGAATTTTAGTATATCTAACTATAAATACGTACCAACATTATACACGAGGGAACCCAAAAAATGGATAGAGCTACAGAATTTGGAACCCCTCGGCCGTTTTAGGAATTTTGATTGAATAACGTTTTACGGGGCCCGCGGAAAGAAAAGAGGTAAGTGATATTCTAAAGCGACTTTATCCGCAATCTCTACAAACTCGAGCTTCTAATAACACCAACATACTTCCAAGGACTAAATGTAGAACAAACGATAGCTGGTCTGTAGATGTTATTTTGCCTTATAAGTTTTGGTGCTCCCTTATCACTTAAGAGTGTAAAAGATTAATAACGTCCCATTTTCGTATTTTTATTTTAGTATGAACAATTAAAGAGCATGGATGAAAATATTTATGGTTGGGAACGAAGCTTTGGGACAGGTTTGCCAGGATCGTACGAACCGCGATCGATAGTCTGTGCCGGCCCCATGTGAAATAATGGCGTGAGTTATGTATGTATGCTATTAGCTGTGCAAAACTGATCGAGTGGAGTTCCATCATCGAAAATTGTTTATTTTGCAGTCTTTTCTCTACAAAAACTTCTAAAACTATTATTATCTATCTTATTTTCTGAATCTATCGCTACCCTTCTTTGGGATTTTAGCCGTGAACATAGACATTGTATAAATGGAAAACAGACATCAGAATTGCCCGAATGGAATTTCAGCAGAATTTGGACGCGTATAAACTTTTACGTTGTACAATGGCAATCGGTGTAATGTCTCGAATAACAGACACAATCGAATCGAAACAATAAGATAAAAGAATCGATATCGTCGACTACAAAATGAATAATATACAAAAGCAATAAAGACACTGTAGTTACGAGTATGGAAAGTACAGACAGGGCAACAAAAGTATTTTTATTAAATACAATAGATTTTTTATAATCGTTAATTGACGATGGATTTTAGTCAGTTTTAAATGTATTTACGAAGTTTTACTTAACTAACATCCTGTAAGTAAATTATAAATAACATCCAAAACTAAGTAACTATTGAAAGAAATTTTGCCCTCAGTGGGATCCGAATCCTCGAACTCCAGACCCAGAAGTTAGTTACCTATCCATGGCCGTCGTCAATTAGTAATAAAACTAGGACTTCAATGCAAATTGCCATTGAAATAAATTGACCTTAGTGAGTTAGGTAAACCTCAGTCTTCTTACTATCTGTGCAGTAAATAAGCTTCAAACCGCGATCTAAATAAAAAACCATTAACTTTTTTCTATTGATTTCAATGGGGAAATATTTTTTCGGTTATGATTCCTCAATAGTAAGTTCGATCACGACATTTGACCCCTTACCACAGTAAGCAATGTGCACTTGATTACTGTGCCAAATTTATTTGGAATCAGTCGAGCCATTTCAGAGTAGTTCGATCACAAAGAAGTTGAATACCCGCGTATAAAAGCTAATAATTCCCCTTTTTGCCAATTCCACACATTTCATACGTCTGCATATAAAAGTTAATACGATCAACTTATTAGGAGGATAATTTCGACGTTCATATTCGGCTGACTCGACCGATAGCATCTTTTGCTATTTTTATTTTATTCATAGCTAACAATCGTGTTTATTTCTTTGTTTACTCAGTTTCGTGGAATAGTCGTAAGCAAATATTTCGTGAAACTACTTCGCAAGTAACTGTATGGTTTAACAACATTTGACCTTTCCTGAATTATTAAAATGTTGCTGCAATTATGTTTGATACATACGTACGTTATATTGACTTCTATAAATCCCTAGAAGATGTGTCCAGAGCTACGTAATAAGAATTTCCTTATGCACTTTTGGAAATTTAGCTGGGGAAAGTTTGTAAAGGTTTTTTGTGATGGGTCGCATCGCCCAAAAATCACTTTAAAAGCCTTAATACTCTTAGTCGCCTATTACGAACATCCATGAGAAGAAGTGCGCTAATGCAAAAAAGCATTACTATTTTATTATTTTATTTTATTGCAAACTATTTTTTTATAATTTAGATTGGCAAATAAAATGTAGTTTTTTCCCAAATTATCAAAATGTTGCTACTGTTAGTTTTATTAGTAAACCAGAGGAACGCACCAGCTTCGTACGAATAGTGGTATATTTAATTATCTATAGTTTCTTATATCACCGCTACCTCTTACAAAATTTTGCGTAATGATATACAGCCTATGTTTTTTTAGGGTTGTAGGATTATTTTAGATAAGCATTCTATAGGCAAAGTTGTTAAGTTTGATGTCTTTAATCAGTTTAAAATATAAAAAGGTTATGTTTAAAAACAAGGTCTAGGCCAATTGGAGATCCTCTTTCCTAATAAGATTTCCTTAAGTTTGCATATCACACTACACTTTCAGTTGCTATGATACTTTTTGTATGTGTCGTGAAGTACCATTTTTTTATTTATATACTCACGGCCATAAATCCCAAAGAGAGGTAGCCAGAGCTAGATACTCAGCTACAGCTCACTTAGCACATTTGGAAGTTGATAGGGGACAAGAACAAGATGGTAAAAATAAAGTATCGCTGGTGATTGGTCTCCAGCCGCATCGCCCAAAAACCACTTAATAATTTTCATACTCTTAGTCGCCTCTTACGAAACCTGTAGCAGAACTCAGAACTAGACCGACAGTGAAAAAAAGTTAAACAAGCATATATTTCTAAAATAATTACCTTATGAGAAGAATAATGAATGTAAGGGAAGCAAGAGAGGTTTGTCAAGATCGTACTAAGTGGCGATCGATAGTCTCTGCCTACCCCAATCGGAATAATGGGCGTGAGTATAAGTAAGTAATTACCTTAGACATAAAAAGCTGTTTTTTGTCTGCTTAGAATAAAACCATCGCACGGGTGTCGTTAGAGGCGACTTTAGGAGTTATGGCTTTTGAAATGATTTTTCGGCGATGCGGCTGGACACACATACCAACATCCTTGTATTTATATTTTTCTCCTAACTCATGTTCCAAAAGTGGCTAAATAATTATTATTTGTAATTGTCATGCTCTGTCTACCCAGTTTAGGATTTATAGCCGTGAGTGTATGTCTGTTATATAGGTATAGTATAAGTAAAATCATATTATTTTTCTTCAACTACATTTTAAACTGACTTTTGAGGGCTTGAATAACACTAATCCATCTCTGCTTGTGTGTATCATACAAAAGAAGAGATCTGACTACCGGTTTTTGATAACATAGCATTCTTAAAATTTAGAACAATGTCTTGTATTTGGACCTAAACATTCTCCAACCGCTAAGCCAGTATTCCAATTTCAAAAACAATACGAATCCAACCTTTTTGAAAGAACCGGCCAATCGGCTAACAATAGGACTTTTACCTGTTGTTCCTTAGCCTTTACGATCACTGTAAAAAAGTAATTGACGTCTATCAAAGGTGCCGCTAAAATGGCGGAATAAGAATAAGTTACCGACCGATTTAAATAACGGGCCCATATGGCCGGCGTTTGTTGTAAAACTTCTGACATAAACACGTGATAATATTTGCAAAGGCTTTGAGTATAAGCTGGTGGAATGAAGTTATTTAATATTTATTAGTTGAGTGCTTACAAGTTACAACTTGCCATGGAACAACAATAACGATTATTATGTCCGCATGACTCTCTCGAATTCATTCAGCTCTTGGGCCTTAGTATTGCGAAGTATAGTTTAACATTCTTCGGCATGCTGACATAAAACTATACTTACTCCATCTAACACACTCCACGACATAACACACATATGGTTACCCTTAAACAGGATAGCCAGAACTTTAAAATTATTAATTCCTCAGTCACTTTTGGAAGTTGAAAGGAGAAAAAATCGAAAAATAAATGTTTTTGGTGATGGGTCTCCATTTTGCGCAATGCGGTTGGACACTCATCACCAAAAACCTTTATTTAACCATCTTTTCCCCACTCAATTTTCCAAAAGTGTATCCTGTATATGTATGTAAATAATAATATGGGACAAAATCGTTGTGAAAAAAATGGAGAGCCAATTGCGATGGTAATATTATATTAGTAAGGAACGACCATGGAGGATCCATCTAATATAGAGTGCATATAATTTCAAAAAAGATTATAATTGCATTGTTTAGTCAATCTCTACTAATAAAAAAGGTGAAAAATATGGTATAGAGCGCCTCACGCTTTTTCATGATTTTCAGCTTATATTGGGAACTATTTTTCACTTTTTAGTTAAATGTGTTATTATTTATTTTTACTTTTTAGTACTGAAGCATTTGAAACTATTTAATACTGGCGCCCCTAATCAGGATAATGGGATGAACCTACAAATCTATGAATGAACCTATGAAATTATTATAATATTGTCCCTGATTCTCGATGAGTCTACAAATGTTGAATATCAGTCTGTTTATGTTTAAAATGGGACAAAATCGAATTTAACGGAGTCGGTTACATTCATACATTGATTACATACATACAGGTGAAGTTACGCTAAGCGTGTGTAATAAAGGCGTAGCCAGAGCTTAAGAGGAGAAAAGAAACAAACATAAAGGATATGGTTGGGTATCATACATACATACTTATACTCACGGCTAAGAATCCCTTGAAGGGGAAGCCAATGCTAGAGAGTTAGAAATGGGTAACATTTGCATAAAAAGTTTCAAAATCGCCGCAGTCACATCGTACGGTACCTTCTCAAATGGAATACTGTTATTTTTAATTATTAATTTAATTAAGACTGTTGACATAAAATTATTTTTGAAAAATGTTTACTTCCATACTAAAATACATAAAGCTATATTGTAATTACTTCCTACATAATAATTTTAATTAACGGATCCAGTACAAAAAGTTCGCATATGCCAACCCCAGAAAAGTTGTAAAGAAGACGGATTTGTGCATTATTTTGAATGGATTGCATCTATTATATGCCCTTCTTGTGGCCACCCTTCCCCTTACCGGCAAATTCTATGGAACAAAACTACTTCACCGGCCTCCTTAGTCAGTCTGCTATTGTAGTCCAGAGCGCGCGGATCGAGCCGCGGATGGCTGAAAAAGTGTGTACCGTTGCCGTATAAAGAAAAAGAAAAAAACTGTACTAAATTCAAATTGTGAAGTGATTCAAAATTCGAATTGGCGTTTTATATCAAAAAGTTTTCTTATTCTTGAGTATAGTTTTTTTTAAAGGAATAGAACTTTGTTTGGCGACTTTGTTAAGTTATTCTTTAGTTAAAAGGCGGAAATTTTAAGTTTTACGGTGAAATCTTATTGGTATTTTGTTTCACATTATGTGTGGTTTTAGTTATGTTGTTTGTCCCTTTGTGAAGTGAACATAGTATGTACTGTTAATGAATACTGTGTATGATTAGCAAAAAAGTTGTGAGCTGTTGAAAATGGAGCTGTTTTGCAAAGTTTTCTGTTTGTTTCTGTTAATCGTGCATGCTGTTATGGGAAATTGGTGGTAAGTGGAAAATTTATTATTTTACATTGTATAAAAATCGTTTGTTCCGCGATTTTATTTCCGCGGTATTAAATACAAAACACAACACACACACACAGAATTTTCTTAAACAGTTTTTTTCCCGATTGCATTAAAGATAAGGTTTTCCATTATATTTATATTATAACAGTTATAATTAAAACTCCTTTTTCGCAACTTTTTATAACTGTTATTATTTTACAAAACCCAAAAGTTTTTACAGTGGTTGTAAACCTTTTTCGGTGTTTTATAAATACAGCCGCTTAGCAGATTGTAAAACTTTGCAGTTAACTGTTTACAAAATAATCGAACAAAACAAGTGAAAGTTATTTGAGTACCTAGTTCTAGTATAAATAATTTTAATGGTTTCAGAATGCATCCGCCAGCCAGTATAGCTAAAGTTGAGCTAAACATTTCTTCCTTCACATTTAAGTAAGGAATTACTGTAGTAGTAATATTACTATTTTGTTCACTTAAAATTGTTTCCTTAAATCAGTGATTTAATTAAGAACGGAAAAACTTGTGTAGGAAACGCCGATTATTTTATTGCCAGTTCTTTTTGAGAGAGTCGAAAAATACTTATTATGCTTTTGCGGCATAGAGACGTATAATTTTTTCATAGACAAGTTTTCACAGTTTATCAAAACAATTTCTATGACTAACGCAATCAAAAATTTACTTTATGACTTACTTTCTCAACTAAAGTCATATATGTAATAAGCCCATTATTCCCATTGGGGTCGGTAGTGACTATACATCGCAACTTTGCACGAACCTGCAAATTTTCTCGTGCTTTTTAACCGACTTCAAAAAACGGAGGAGGTTATCTCACATTAATAATTCTTTGCATATATGATTTTTTATGATAGATGTGTAAGAACAGTTTCAATCAGGTCTTCTAACGTCTTGCGTGGAGAACATCTACTAACAACACAATTCACAAGCTCTATATCGCCTATTTCGCCACTTCACTTTAATTATTACGGATCACGGATTAGCTGTGTAGTGTGCTAGTACGACAATAGGCCTGCCCCCTATCACGTGAGTCCACTGTCCAAGCAAAACGTGGGTTCTCTGAACACCAGGTGACAAAGTTACGTGATGTTCAGAAGTAGTAGTAACTCTGCCAACACCTTCGGTGAACGTTTATGTTTATGTTATGTTTGTTATGTGCTAGTAGTGGCTTAAAATAGCGCTACCCCATTTACTCCCGTGGGTGTTCGTATGATTCAGATAATCCAATGGGTAGAACGACCGCTCGTCAAGACAGACATGCGCGGGTTCAAATACCATGGCTAAGTTGTACTCAGTCATGTGACAGTGTATTCGTACCAAATGGCCTGCCCCCTATCACGTGAGTACACTGTCCAAGCAAAACGTAAGTACTCTCACGTTAGTCTTGAGTCTTAAGTTCTTTAGGACATAATTTCCACTGTTTTTTCACTCCAATCTACTTTCAGGTTTTTTGCCATACCTAATATTTACTTTACTGCTGTACAGTAGCGTTGGAACCAGAACTTGATATACGCTACTCTTCTGTAAAAGCCTTCCTGCCATTTTACGTACGAGTAAACCAATTTCCAATAAGGCTAATTCCTTTACTTGTACCTTCCAAAGGTTGTCTGGAAGAGATCGCTTTTAGCGATAAGACCGCCAAGTGCACCTCACTGTAAACTGTTTGATCATATTATTATTTTTGTAAATTTGTGTTTGATGTGCAATAAAGAGTTATTCTATTCTATTCTTTATCTTACCATCTCTTTTTTACAATTATCAATCTCTCAATCTGTCGTACTTCCTTTCTTTCGAAAAATCGATTATAAACTTTAATATAATAATAATTATTAACTTTAAGCTTTCTAGATAAAAGGTAAAGACGGAAAACAAAATGATAATTTGAAGGAACCCTGAATAAAGACACTTAGATAGGCAATAAAATGAATAAATAATTATAAATTAAAATCTTAAGATCACGCGTGGGCGGTGCATTTTTGCCAAAGGATACAATGTGCTAGTTGAGTGATTCTTTAAAATATTAATGTCGTTTAAGAGTTTTACTTAGTTAATACGTCCAGAATAAAAAAAACATACATATTAATTTTGATGCCATAGTCTCTGTATATCCTAACGGGAACTTATTGCGTGAGTATATAATTAAATTAATCCAGAAGCACGGTGGCATGGCTAGCACGATCGATCTTTTAACTAGATATCGCGTGGTTTAAAACAGCCATCTCTTTCGCACTTAAATAGTATCGCATGTTTTTATCTCATTCTAACCGCTGTCGACTCTGTAGTCGCGATGAAACGCTCATGCTAGGCCTGTAGGCGCGCTTTTGGATTAATACTCATGGTTCTCTGCATTAGATATAGAGCTATTTTCTACCAAGCTGCCAAAGTATTAAATATAATTATTGTCATTACGAAAGTTTACTGTAGATCAACTCTTACATGCATACATGCAGACTATTGATCGCCACTTTGTATGATCCTGGCAATCCTCTGTAGCTTCGTTTACATCCATTAATCTTTTCATACATTTATTCTTCATACTTCGGACAAACCTACCTTTTTGAGCAGTCTCTATATTTTTTGATCCAGGTGTGGCCTCTATGGTCTTCTTCTACTCTCACTTTCTTCCACATCTGCTATATAAATCTCTTTACCAATTTACTGTCATCTATCCTCTCTATGTGCCCATTGTAGAGTCTTGGCTGAGAACAATAGGACTAACCCATTTCTTTCCGCGGTCATAATTATGAAGCTCAGCCTACCCCTTCTGGCGAACTATAGCCGTAAATATAGATATGTAGAATAGCTGTGTAGTGTGGTCTAAGAATAGCTCTAACCCTGTTCTTCCTGCGTGTGTCATAAGAGGCGACTAAAGGTATTGAGGCTTTTTAAATGATTGTTGGGCGATGTGACTTGAGAGTCTTGAGACCCATCATGACCATCCTATTTTTTACACTCTTTTTCTCATTAAACTTCTGAAGGTGGCAAAAAAAAATTGACTTTGACGTTAGGAACACCCTTTTTAAGTATATTCCCCCTTATATGTATGTATGAACGTATGGGTATAGGTTACATACTAGATAGAAATATAGGCTTAAATAAATAATAAAAACCAAAGTGACCAGTGCTATTTTTAATCTACATAACAAATCAATATAAAATCTGTACATTCATACTCCTCAAATGGAAAATATCATGATTACTTTAACAGAATAAGCTGTTCTTAAAAGCGAACCAAATCCGTTTTTATTGTACGTAACAATATCAGGAAAGGTTATTTTAATTAAAATTTGGAGCGATTGTAGGCGTTCATGTGTAATTAGGAGCATTCTTAATCATTTTTTTATTGACCTTTTATAAGGCAGTCCTTATTGGAGTTGGTATAAAAAATCTCACAATCGAATTCCTTTTGGTTATAAAAATATATTATATTCAAATGCCAAGATGATTTTAGTGAAATGATACCAGATATTTACTTTGCCAGATCTAAAAAGATGTTTGATTTTTGAACTTTTACGAATCATGCGTACTTATTACATATATACATACATATACTCACGGCCATAAATCCCAAAAAGGAGTCGCCAGAGCTTTCGAGCTAGAAACTTCTCAGTCACATTTGGAAGTTGATGGGGAACAAGATGGTAGAAATAAAGTATCGTTGGTGATGGGTCTCCAACCGCATCGCCCAAAAACCACTTAAAAAGCTCCATACCCTTAGTCGCCTCTTAAGACACCCGTTGGTGGGCACTACACGACTGGAAAAACCTTAGATAATTGAAATATTACACTGTTCGTGTGAAACTACGGTGGTCCATTAGTATGGAATAAAATCACTTAATTTCCCTGCATATATAAAGGCGGGGGTCCGAAGTGAGAAGAATAAAAGAGCATGTATGAGAAGAATAGTGAATGTAAGGGAAGCAAGAGAGGTTTGTCAAGATCGTACTAAGTGGCGATCGATAGTCTCTGACTACCCCAATGGGAATAATAGGCGTGAGTATAAGTAAGTAAGTAAGTATATATAAGACGTATTAATATCGTTATCGCAAAACTTACTAGTATTTTATGGTTTGTTAAAAACCCAGAAGACAATAGTGCGGCATGCGCGCGCCTTCAAAGAATTCCACAGCAAATGCGAATGCATAATAAGCAATATAGGAACGCAAACAGTGTGTTTATAAATAACCGCGATTCTGACAAGTTTGGACTTTGTCGGTTTGTAAGTTTACGTAATGGAACGCCCAGTATGGGTTTGCTCTATATATATTTTATTTTGAGGATGTAATTGTAAAAAATATGAAAAACAAATTTTGTGACACGGGAGGATTGTCGCTATCGTACTAAGTGACGATCGCTTCTCTCTGCCGACCCCAATAGGAAAAAGGTCCTGTGTATATAGTTTTTCTACATTTATTTCAGTCTTTGGCCATATAAAATGGTACCATTACTAATGGCGACACTATAAAGCAAACATCACACCGCCGTACTAAAACTTGTATGCAATTTATAAGCGCTTATAATTGCAAGCGTTTACAGAGCACGCCATCTATAAATGGCAATGAACAAGAGAGCTTATTCGAAGTTGTAAGTTTACGCTAGAATTGATTTTAATGACCACTTTTCTAGGAAACCAGCTTATTATAGTTACAAACTTGGTAACATACATATACTCACGCCGTTAGTTCCCATTAGGGTAGACAGAGACTATCGCACCATTGCACGATCCTGGCAAATCTCTCACGTTTCGTTTACATCCATCAATCTTTATAGACAACTGCCTTTTGACTAGAGAATGTGGTCCACATATTCTGTTTAGTCCAAATGAGTCATCCGAGGTCCTCCTATGCTAACATTACCTTACAAACTAGGTAACTCAGTGAAAAAAAGAATTACCTCTTGTATCAGATAGGTATCTGTTCAATTTCGTCATATAAATATGTGTCTTCTAACGTCATATGTGTGATTATGATTACATATATTCAAAAACTCACGCCATTAGTTCCCATTGGGGTAGGGAAGACGGTATATGAAATAACCAATAATTGTAGAAGATGAATAAATCCTAGGTATACATTATAGTAGATATGCTTTTCTCAAAGTCCGCTTATGTCTTCTGAATAAATTTTTAATAATATTAGAATATTTAAATATTAGAAATATAATAATACTAATATAATTAATGTTAGAATATGAGTTAGCCATACACATTCGATATTTAAATTTATAGAAACCCATGTTCTGTCACTTTGGGAAAATAACTTTCCTGTTTTCTTATTTTTCTGTTTTAAAAAACTTTCCAAAGCTAATGTTCCCAAAATGTGTTCCCAATACAACTAACAGTTAAAGGGGTGTTGTTACACACGCATCACACAGATTGCGTCCGATTCAATTTTGTCAATATCGGATGGGAAATATGAACATACATACATACATACACTCACGGCTATAAATCCCAGGAAAGGGTAGCCAGAGCTAAAGAATTAGACATTGCTCAGCCACTTTTGGAAATTTGAGTCGGAAAAAGATAATAAATAATGGAAATATGAAATAACCAATAATTGTGCAAGATGAATAAATCTTCGGTAAATATACAATAGTAGATTTGCTTTTCTCAAAGACCGTTTATGTCTTCAGAACCTAATTTTTGGAAGATGACAAGCCATACATATTAATTATTTAAATTTATAGAAACCCATGTCCAACCACTTCGAAAAAAAACAAATTTTGTTTTCAAAGTACTTTCCAAAGCTAATGTTCCCAAAACGTGGTTGCAAAACCATAGTTGCGACCGCGTGAACCCCCCAATACAAATAACAGTAAAAGGGGTGTTGTTACACACGCATCACACAGATTGCGTCCGATTCAATTTTGTCAATATCGGATTGGAAATATGAACATACATACATACATACACTCAAGGCTATAAATCCCAGGAAGGGGTAGCCAGAGCTAAAGAATTAGACATTGCTCAGCCACTTTTGGAAATTTGAGTCGGGAAAAGATACTTAATAATGGAAATATGAAATAACCAATAATTGTGCAAGATGAATAAATCTTCGGTAAATATATAATAGTAGATTTGCTTTTTTTAAAGACCGTTTATGTCTTCGGAACCTAATTTTTGGAAGATGACAAGCCATACATATTTGATATTAAAATTTATAGAGACCCATGTCCAACAACTTCGAAAAAAAAATTCCTTTTCTGTTTTCTTATTTTTCTGTTTTCAAAAAACTTTCCAAAGATAATGTTTTCAAAACGTGGAAGCAAACCCATAGTTGCGACCGCGTGAACCCCCAATACAAATAACAGTTAAAGGGGTGTTGTTACACACGCATCACACAGATTGCGTCCGATTCAATTTTGCAACGTAATATTTCACACAAACACTAGCGAGATAAAATCATTTTGTGAAGGCGTTTTATGGAGTCTGTTTTGGGGTAGGGTTGTCAAGCGGACTTTGTGGTTGTGGACGTTTATGTGTATTTTCTTAGCCCACTGGTTGGATAGTTTGCCATAACCAGAAGGGCAAGCACGAGCCGTGTTTAAACTAGTTATCGCGTGGGATAAAGCAGCCATCTCTTACGCACTTATTTAGTATCGTATACTGCCATCTCATTCTAACCGTTATCGTGTCGATAAAATAGTTCTCGTGCTTGTCCTTCAGGAGGCTTCTTATGGATTACGTTTGAAATAAAATGTGTTATTTCAAGCTAGTTTCAAGCTCATATTGTGTAAGTACAAAGATCACTACTTATCACCTTCACCTAATGTCAGTAATTATTTAAAAGAAAAAAAATACGAGTTCCATCCGGCTTAGATCTCGTTTTTAAAATATGCCCTTTATATATTGTCACTTATTAAATATTAATTATTAAAAAAATACAATATTTTAGATAAGAATTTCATAGGCAAATTTGTTTAGTTTGATGTCTTTAATCGATTTAAAATAGAAAAAGGCTATGTTTTAAAAACGAGGTCTAGGCCAATTCCCAAAAGTAGCTGAAGAGTTTCTAACTCAGAAAATGAAGGGTAAAGGCCATCCTTTTTGCATCATGTAAAACTCGCTAATCTTGCATGTATTTAAGAAGTGTGCCTTATCAAGTGATATTGGATATCACGGCTATAACTCCTAAGAGACTATTAATTTGGGCCATTGTGACCACACATTTATACACCGTTATACTGATTTTGCATACCGAATCTTCGTAATAACAAACCAAAAGGATTGCATTTACCAATAAATGAAATAGCAAAAGCATATTCTAACTCCAATCACATATATTTAAATGTAAGCGTGACAGCCCTACAGCTAGGGTTGCCAACTTTTTTTAGCAGAAATAAAGTATATCTGATTTTAAAGGAGGTAAATAAAGAGTATGCACTTATAAAAAAGAGTATCATTTATTTTTATCTTTTAAAAAGGTATTTTTTAGCACTTCTTGCGGCATATAACAAATTTTCATTATTTTTTATTCTGATTAAGGTTTTTGCGTATTATTACAGACGTGCACTAAACATTTTGTAAAAAAGAGTATTTTAGCGTACTTTATCAGTGTTATAGATTATAGAGTACGACCACATGATATAGCGGACAATACTCTATTTTAGAGTACGGTTGGCAACCCTACCTACAGCAGCCCTGGGGCAAGTGCATATCGTTGGCTAATTTGGTAATGTCGGACAAGTTGCCTCTTTACCGTCTATTACGATATTGGACTGAAGACTCTAGGGAGGGGACGCAGCGGCGCCACTGTGGGGATATCGATAAATATCCGCCCCCTGATTATGTATCTTTAGCGACCGTCGATTGTGTCGCAAATTGCACGATTATCGCTGTCAATGTCAAAAAATTGTATGCAATTTGACAGTTTTGACAGCGACAATATTGCAACTTGCGACAAAATCGTGTTTGCAAAAGATACGTAATCAGGGTGCCGACTTGTTAATTGTTATTTCGTAATGGCTATAGTTTTAGTAGGCAAATAAATAAGTCTTAAAGTGTAATGGAACAAGATACAAAACTTGTGATAGCTTAGAATATGAAATATGATAAACATTATTTCCGATATAAATTGGTTTTATTTATGTGATATTCTTACTAAAATACTACACTGAAATAGATCTTTTCTGAATAACCTTTCTAACTTTATGTTACTAAAATGAGGCTGGTGAATTTATTATTCCAAAATATATCATCAAACGTCACAAAGAGAATTTTGTTTTATGTGTTGAAGTGTTGTCAAAATTTGCATCGTTCCCATTATTTAAAGAATACTAACATTTAAGAATGATTTGCAGGGAAAAGATACTTACATACATTCATACATATACTCACGGCTATAAGTCCCAAGAAGGGGTAGCCAGAGCTAAGGAATTACAAAATCTTCAGCCACTTTTGGAAGTTGCATGGGGAAAAGATGGTAAAATAAAGGTTGTTGGTGATGGATCTCGAACCATATCGCCCAAAAACCCTTTAAAAAGCCCCAATACCGTTAGTTGTCTGTACACCCACTGGCAGAATAGGGGTAGTGCTATTCTAAGCCGACACTACACAGCAAAGAAGATGGGATAAATGCTTTTGAAATGATTAAGAAAATATGATAAACATGGACATATTACACAGACCCAATAAGCCTAAAAAAAGTGCAATTAAATGATTTAATGGCATGGGATACTATCTGAACGATGAACTTTTGCATTGAGCACGAAAAGCTTATCAAATTGGTGATCTTGTTTAAAATGATCATAATTGCAACTAAAAGCTGTGAAGTTAGAAATTTCTATTTCCAAAGAATACTTATCTCTCTATTTAAAAGCAAAACGAAATACTAAATTACAAAAACAATTTACACTTGTAGCCCAGTTTTTATTACAGAAGGATAACATCACTACTAATATGAATATTTTAGTTCACCCCTTCATTCTGTTGTTTATTTATTGGCTGTATATTTCATAGCCCCCAGCCATTTGCATACAGTAACCAATGTTCGGACGATGCGTTGTCAAAATTTTGGGGTGAAGCGGGTATTTGTTTTGTCAGCATTGTAGAACAGTGATTGATCGATATTTTGTGTTACACATCACTATTTTTAATCGGTGTTTTCGGGTCGTAGGCTAAAACGTGTTATTTATAAATATAAACACTTGAGATGAAGTGATGGTTGATTAGATAAATAACTCTTTTGACTGAGATAACTAACTGTTCAATGTTTGTTGAAATTCATTTGGGAATTCAGTGGGGATTGTTTTTAAACGAATCCGGAATTTAGAAACATACTTTATGTAAAAATAATAAATAATAGAGATATATGGAGTCAATATGGATGATAATGTTTATTCTGATACAGACATTCGAAAATATATTTAGATTAAATAGATAATTTAAACTGTGATAAATAAAGATTAAAAATGAGAAGATTGAAAAAATTATGTATGTAAAAAGCGAAAGTGCCTTGACAATATCGTAAAGAGTAGCTATCTATAGCCTCTACATATCTAAGTGGGAAGTATTAGCGTTGTATATGCTGAATAAAATAAATTAATAAAAAACAATGAACAAATAACTATTACCAAATATGAGTCGAACACCAAAAATATAATTTATGTGAACGTGAAATATAACACCATGAGATAGTTGCTACAATTTAATCACAAGCAAATGATTATTCCGAAAACATAACTTCCATGGAAATATCATATTGAATTATTCCACGAATATTTGAATATGCTGATTTAGCCCGGTAATGAGAGACTTATTTAATTTACTTAACTTTCCAAGGAGTTTGAATGTAACTTGGCAAAACTTTATCAATATGCAGACGACCGGAATACAGTTTTATGTATCTTTAGCCGCCGCATAATATTTATAGTCTCTACATATCTACATGAGAAGTATTAGCGTCAGTATGTCTGGAACTAAGAAAAAATATGAACAAAATAACATACATATACTCACGGCTATATTTCCCTAGAAGGGGTAACCAGAGCTAAGGAATTATAAATTCCTCATCCACTTTTGGAAGTTGAGTGGGGAAAAGATGGTAAGAATAAAGGTTTTTGGTGATGGGTCTCCAACCGCATCGCCCAAAAATCCATAAAAAGCCCCAATACCCTTAGTCGCCTTTTACGACACCCCTTGGGTAGAAAGGGGTAGCGACATTCTAAGCCGGCACTACACGGCAAAACAAAATAACAATTATGAAATATAAGTTGAACACAAAAAAAACATATAATTATGAACGTGAAATATAACACCGTGAGATAGTTGCTATTATTTAGTCGATAGAACTGCTATTATTTATTCCCAAAACACAGTTTCTATCGAAATAGCATATTGAATTATTCCACGAATATTTGAATATGCTGACTGAACCCGGTAATGAGAGACTCATTTCATTTACTTAACCTTCCAAGGAGTTTGAATGTAACTTGGCAAAACTTTATCAATATGCAGACGATTGGAATAAAGTTTTATGTATCTTTCGCCGTTGCCGCCGCGGCTAATATTCGAGACAAGTTTTCAGACAGAAATGAAAATTCAATACTTTCTATTGTCTTAGGTTTTCAGTTGGTTTTCTGTAGTGATATTGGGAAACTGGAAATAATGTAAATTTAAAATATTCCCTATCAACATAATTTGAATGTTTTTGTTCATGAAAACCTCATGTGAGGATTATTACTAATAAATAAAGGAAAGAAAAATTTCGACACAGGCGGGAATCGAATCCGCGACCTCGGGTATACGCCCCCGTCGCTCTGCCATTGAGCTACCGTGTCAATGGCTGCCAGCGCGAAATTCTCTATCAATTTCCAAATGTGGCTGAGGAGTTTCTACCTCTAAAGTTCTAGCTACTCCTTTTTGGGATTAATGGCCGTGTGTATGTATTTTGGTTTAAAATAACTAGAATGATTAGGCAATCACACACCCTGAAAAAAATATTAAGTAATACAAAGACAACTAGATTGTTAAATGTGGATATCTCTAATTGGCATTTTATTGGCATTGGATTGATTGATGTAAACGAAGCTAGAGAGGTTGACCAGAATCTTATAAATTGGTGATGGAGAGTCTGTGCCTACCCCAATAGGAACTGACGGCCTGAGTATATTTATATATGTAAAAAATACAATTGATTATATTACCTTTTAACATAATAGTGTAAAAATCTAGTTGTAGTACGCTTTATTATATTAATTTTCGTCTTGTGAATCTTAATAGCCAATTTAGTGAGTTGGATCGTGAGACGCAGAAGCAATCAATATAATGATCTTTTGGTTATTACATGATGATGTTATTAAAAAATGTATAAGCGTTAAACGATATTAAAGTTTATAGTATTAAAATATAATTATATAGTTTTCTGCAATATATTTCTTATATTAAACAGAGAAACTTGATAGGTCGGTGGTAGAACCACCGCTTCTCATTTAGGAAAGTTGAATTAAATATAAAGCATTAAGAAAATTCGGTGTATTGATTAATTATGATAATTAAACCGTTTGCCGTGTAAAATTTTACCGTGTAGTGCCGGCTTAGAATGTCGCTACCCCTTTCTACCCACGGGTGTCGTAAGAGGCGACTAACGGTATCGGGGCTTTTTATTGGATTTTTGGGCGATGCGGTTGGAGATCCATCACCAAAAACCTTTTTTTGACCGCCTTTTCCCCACTCAACTTCCAAAAGTGGCTGAGGAATTTATAATTTCTTGGCTCTGGCTACCCCTTCTAGGGAATTATAGCCGTGAGTATATGTATGTAAATAAAACGTTTAACTTTCAGCAATGAAGTTTAAATATAATGTCAAAATTTAAACCAGTCTAATATTTGCTCTGAATCATACTCGCTTCATAACCTCACGATTTTTTTTGTCCTCACACGGTCTAGGCAAAAATACAGAAGTCAGTTTTTCACCCGAGATTCCAGACAGAGCCCTTGTTCGCAAAGGTGACGCTCCTTAAAGAAAAAAGGCATGTAGGTCATCTTCCATTCTTTTGTTGAAAACCTCTGGCAGTCTTACAGCTATGGAAATCCTAATGAAAGGCTACCAAGAAAACTCGTGGATAAGCTTCATAATACAATTTTACCACTGTTATTTTTTAGTTTATACCCTTTTTCCTTTACATATTTTTCTAGTCATCAGCCGTTTGTTTTTAAGTGTCGGTTTAGAAAAGCACAAAGCCATTGTATCTGCAGGTGTCGTACAAGACAATTCAAAAGCTTTAACGTAGAGTATAGGCGATTCAGTTCGCTATTCTTCATTCACTACGTGTTCGGTCATATTTCCATTATTAATTTCATCATGCATGTTATTCTAGACTACCCTCATTAACATACATCAATACATACATATACTCACGGCTATAAATCCCTTAAAGGGGTAGCCAGAGCTAGGGACTTGGAAATTCCTCAGCCACTTTTGGAAGTTGCGTGGGGAAAAGATGGTAAAATAAAGGTTGTTGGTGAAGGGTCTCCAACCGCAGAAACTAAACCTACACTACACAGCTACTCTATTAACTACCGAATAATTAGGCACGTAGATTAATATGGATTTGTTCTTATCTTATTTCGACTATCCGAACTCTGTAGACCAACTTAAGTAACCAATACCATACAAGACATAGGTGGTACACAAAAAACTTACCAAATATATCTCATAAATACATGTCATAATGACAAGAGACGAGAGGTAGCCGTCTCATTTAGAATTAATGGCGGTGGAATAATGTTTGGCTACCTCGACCGGTGGTCAGCTTTTCAACGCATTTGTAAATATTAACAACTGGTGATGTAAAATGTGTTATTGGGTTCTGTAAGGTAGGAATGGGAATAAATTTGGTAGAATTATTCTGAGATGTGGTTCGTGTGAATATGACTAGGAATACATATAAATGTGCTATAATTATTGAAATATATAATCATTTGACTTTTTAAAATATGATCACTGATGCCGTTTTAAGATTAGACAGAAAACTTTTATAAATTACTTTTAGTTACATACATACATATTCTCACGCCGTTAGTTCCCATTGGGGTAGGCAGAGACTATCGATCGCCACTTTTTACGATCCTGGCAAACTTTTAGTTACTAGGATTATAAACCAATATTAAGCTAATACCATAAAAGACATAGGTATTACTTAACAAAAAACTCAACAAATATATCTCATAAATACATGTCATAATGACATGAGACGAGAGGTAGCCGTCTCATTTGGAATTAATGGCGGTGGAATAATGTTTGGCTACCTCGACCGGTGGTCAGCTTTTCAACGCATTTGTAAATATTAACAACTGGTGATGTAAAATGTTTTATTGGGTTCTGTAATGTAGAAATTGGAATGAACTTGGTAGAATTATTTTGAGATGTATTTTTGGACTTTTGGAAATGTAAAAACATGAATAAATATGATTTGGATATATACGAGTATTTTTGGACTTTTTAAAAATGTAATTACATTCTACATAAAAATATCCGTTTCAAGAACATAACTATAGAAAACTTTTTACAAAGGGGGTTTGTGACGCTATATGAGGTAATTGAGAATGGTAACTTATTACATTTTCTTTTGTTGTAATGTAATGTTTTTTAAAATAATTTTCACCCTTTTTCTGATATTCATCGTATAAGTTATGTTCTATTACATTTTTCCATCATTCTTACATACATATACTCACGGCTATAAATCCTTAGATGGGGTAGCCAGAGCTAAGGAATAAGAAATTCCTCAGCCACCTTTGGAAAGTTGAGTGGGGAAAAGATGGTAAAATAAAGGTTGTTGGTGATGGGTGTCCAACCGCATCGCCCAAAAATCCCTTTAAAGCCCCAATATTGTTAGTCGCCACCAGTTATAGTATAGTTATAGTTACCCACCGGAAGAAATGGGGTAGTGCTATTCTAAACTGACACTACACAGCTATCTAAGCTGACACTAGACAGCTATATATAGCTATTTTTCCATCATCTTTCATCTATATATCTAAAATCTATAAGCAAGAAATAAACTGTTACTATATTTGATTACAACGATATACGGTTACTTGTGCAATTAAAAAAATAATAAACAAACACTAAGGCTGCTAAGGCCAACGCATGACCCCGGAAGTACAAGGTTTGAGTCCCGGCGAGAAACTACTTGTTTGACGAATGATTGTTTGTTTGTTCGTTTTGCTATGCTTACCTAGGTAGCGTATATAATTTATACATACATAACTTTGCAACACACTTGCTCATTAAGTGACTTTTATTGTACTGAATGTATGCGTGAAACCAATTATTATGAAATTATTACTTATATATTTTATATTGCTAGGTAGAGCCGGCTTAGAATGTCACTACCCCTTTCTTGAGGAGTTTCTAGCTCTGAAGCTCTGGCTATCCCTTTTTGGGATTTGTGGCCGTGAGTATATATATTGTATGTATGTTACTTTTATTTTATCTCACTAGGGCAATAATATAAAACTATTTTTCAAAATTAGCCTTAACTTAATATATTATGTTATCTATGATAACCTAAAATTACAGCATTTCTCTGTTTGCCAGGACCGTACAAAGTGGCGATTGATAGTCTCTGCCTTCCCCAATGGGAACTAATGAAAGAATACCTTTGTATGGATGTTCTGCATTTCTGCGAATTCGTTATTCATATAAAAATGCAAATATTTACAGCTATAAGTCCCTAGAAGGTGTAACCACAGCTTTGGAATAAGAAATTCCTCAGCCATTTTTAGTAGCTGTATGTGGATAAGATTGTAAATCAAAGTTTTTTGGCGATAGGTCTCCAACAGCATCATATAAATAATACAATATCATTACGCGTTATTTCCCGCTTCAAAGACCCCTAAAATTAAATTCAAGGGTAGATATCACAAAGGTAACCGTGTGAAATATTTCGGTAATTAAAACAGAGGAATGCTCACACGTCTCTCTTGTTGGAAGGGTGGTAATCAAATGACGCTAACACCATTATTTAGGAATCTCACAGATTTTTTATCGTCATCCTCATACGATATATTATAATGGGTAAATTGGTTGCGTTCATCACGGAATTCCAGTTCTCTCCGACTTCACACATTCGTTTCTAGGATTCCGTCGTTAAAGGTAAAAACGGGACCCTTTTTTATATTATACGCTCATATTATACACAGGTCAAGCTAGGCCCAAACTAAGTTAAAATTGTATTATGAGATATTAACTCAACGATATAATTATTTAATATAATAGCTGAGTAGCTGCGGCTTAGAATAAAACTACCATATTTCTTCCGGTGGGTGTACGTACGAGGCGACTAACGGTATTAGGGCTTTTAAAGGATGTTTCGGCGATGCGGTTGGAGACCCATCACCAACAACCTTTATTTTACCATCTTTTCCCAACGCAACTTCCAAAAGTGGCTGAGACATGTCCTTTTGCCTAGCTCTGGCTACCCCTAACATACGTATAAATAATATAATAATAATAATGATGCTCTAAGCGGGGATTGAACCCGCAATATCCGGACCGAGAAGCTAGTTACCAATCCCCTCGGCCAAGGAAATCGTCCGCATACAGACCAAGTTACGTATATACATATATCATACAGTGACTTATATTGTATAGAATAGATAATGGTGCGGAACCCTTCTTGCGCGAGTTCAACTTGTACTTTGCCGTTTTTAGTATTACCTAAATGGCCTCTATTTCTGTTTCTTTTTGTTTTTATGACAATAACGAAATGAAGCTATAATTTGTAGCTAATGTCGCCATAAAAATATGTGTATGATAGTTTTTATGGATTTATTTTCTGTTGCTTTTTGATTACTGAAACACTTATGTGGATTTGGTGACCAAGTAAGTAAATAGGAATATTTTATTCATTTAGGCATCCGAATTGACGAAGACAAAAAATATCTGAAGAACTAAAGACAGCATTTTTACAATACAAGAAAGCAAGTTTAACTTAAGTTAAAAAACCACGTGATTGACTTTAAACTGATATATTTGTTAATGTCTTAGTAGTGTCGGTTTGCTGTGTAGTGTCGGCTTAGAATAGCACTATCCAATTTGTTCCGGTGGGTGTACGTAAGAGGCGACTAACGGTTTTGGGGCTTTTTAGGGATTTTTGGGCGATGCGGTTGGAGACCCATCACCAACAATTTTTATTTCTCCGTCTTTTCCCCACACAACTTCCATAAGTGGCTGAGGAATTTCTGATTCTTTAGCTCTGGCTACCCCTTCTAGGAATTAAAAGCCGTGAGTATATGTATGTATGTATGTATGTCTTAGTAGCTCTTCCCTGATTTTTTCCGAAGAAGTAGTACGAGGCGACTAAAATGCCATTTAGCTAACACCAACAATAATTTTATCCCTTCCTCTTTGAAATGATTGTTGGGCGATGTGGCCCATTAACAAAAACCTATATTTTTCAAACTTTTCCAAACTCGACTTCCAAAAGTGGCGGAATAGTATCTAATCATTAATTTTGGACTGCCACTTATTGGTTTTTGTAGCGGTAATGTATAGAAATGCCTATGTTGGTTGAAAGTTCAAAGGCAGCTGAGCAATTTTGATACTTTAAATCTTTTTTTGTTCATGAAAACCTCATGTGGGGATTATTACTAATAAATAAAGAATAAATAAAGAAATAGGCAGAGCGTCGGGGGCGTATACCCGAGGTCGCGGGTTCGATTCCCGCCTGTGTCGAAATTTTTCTTTTCTTTATTTATTCTTCATTTATTAGAAATTTTGATACTGTTTTTCTTTAGGTTTACAGCCTTGATATCAGTATTTTTTTTTCTATCAGCCATTTTCCATTATCAAGTAGTTAGATATTTTCCTCGCATACTTACATACATATATTCACGCCAATATTTCCCATTGGTGTTGGCAAAGACTATTGATCGCCGCTTTGTACGAACCTGGCAACCCTATTTATATCCATCAATCTATGTTCCTTTATTCTTCATATTACGGACGCCTGCCTTTTTTTGATTTAGATAATATTTTATTAACTCGGTTTATAAAATTATTGTATGACTGAAATGCTATCATCAAGTCCTTTCATATTTTCCTCATACACGTGTAAACAATACACAGTTTCCAACTTAACGGTGTTTGTGGTAATAATACTCGTATTATTTCTGATAACTTCAACAAAACAATGCCCCACGTGGCTTAGTGTGGTCAGCGTTTAGTTTCGTGGTTGAGTGGGTTTCGGTTAAAACTGTTTGCTTTGGTTTGGTGTAATGAATTTAAATTAATATTTTATTTTATGAAATTGTGGGTTATCATAGAGTTTGTTTTTGTGTTTATTATTTGGCAGCAGACAATGAAATCACACAAACATTCAAATCATAACACCATTATTTCCCATTGGGATAGGCAGACTATTGATATCCACTTTATACGATCCTGCTAAATTTCTCTAGCTTTCCATCAATCTTTTCAAACATTCTCTTCTGTTCGTCATACTAGGGACGCCTGCCTTTTTTCATTTGGATGACTAAAATCCTACTATCAAGTCCGTACATATTTTCTTCATTCGCGTGTAAAAAATACACAGCGTCCAACAACACACTGTTTGTGGTAATAATATTATTTCTGATAACTCCAACAAAACAATGCCCACGTGGCTTAGTGTGGTCAGCGTTTAGTTTCGTGGTTGAGTGGGTTTCGGTTAAAACTGTTTGCTTTGGTTTGGTGTAATGAATTTAAATTAATATTTTATTTAATGAAATTGTGGGTTAACACTTTGTTTATGTGTTTATTATTTGGCAGCAGACAATGAAATCACACAAACATTCAAATCATAACACCATTATTTCCCATTGGGATAGGCAGAGACTATTGAAATCCACTTTGTACGATCCTGCTAAATTTCTCTAGCTTTGTTAATATCCATCAATCTTTTCAAAAATTCTCTTTCGTTCGACTAAAATCCTATTATCAAGTCCGTACATATTTTCTTCATTCGCGTGTAAAAAATAGACAGCTTCCAACAACCCACTGTTTGTAATAATAATATTATTTCTGATAACTCCAGCAAAACAATGCCCCACGTGTCTTAGTGTGGTCAGCGTTTAGTTTCGTGGTTGAGTGGATTTCGTTTAAAACTGTTTGCTTTGGTTTGGTATAATGAATTTAAATTATTATTTTATTTTATGAAATTGTCTAAGGAATTACTTAAATTTTGCGTTTTATTTGGCGGCAAGCAGTGAAATTTATTTCAAACTTTTTTCATCTTTAATTCATGGATCATTAATAATTTCATTTTTGCTGAATCATAATAATATAAGAGATTAAATATGCTAATTTTTGTCTTGTTTTCTATCTTTAGACCATAGCGGTGATAAAGTTTGATTAAAATACCGGAGACGTCAGGGGTTAGTTTTATCTAAGTAGTATTAAATAAAATAAAACTTAAATTTTTCAGTGATCTCATTGCGGTAAAGTCAATTAAGTATTAATAAAAAGTGTCAAATATGGACGTACAAGTACATTTTTGATTTTTTTTATTAGTATTCTGGTTTCCGCACATAGCTCCCTAATGGAACTTTTTTACGTGGGCCCTGGCCATCTTATTCAATCCACCCTAACTCTGTCCAAAATCTTTCAAGTTGTCCTAGGTATTTTAAAAAGTTTTTTGTACTAGTTTAGAGCCTGGCACTCAAACATGACGTGATTTACTGTCTCCTCGGCTTCCATGCATGCTGTGCACAGAAGACTATCTGTTACGTCGTACGTACAAGTACATACATACATATACTCACGGCTATAAATCCCTAGAAGAGGTAGCCAGAGCTAACGAATTAAAAATACCTCAGCCACTTTTGGAAAATTGAGTGGGGAAAAAATGGTAAAGGTTGTTGGTGATGGGTCTCCAAACGCATCGCCCAAAAATCCCATAAAAAGCCCCAATACCGTTAGTCGTCTCTTACGTACACCCATCGGTAGAAACGGGGTAGTGCTATACTAAGCCGACACTACACGGCGTTACGTACGTAGTACGTACAAGTAATGTTTATTTAACTACAAAATGTATTTGCCTATTATGTTGCTCGGCTATCGTATATATTTGCCGGCAATTCACAAAAATAACCTGCACCCGTATTAAAAACATCGCAATCTCCGAATCGCATCTCAATTAATATCTTAATAAAGCCATAAGCTGTTATTTTTATGTATCTAAAAAGAAACTTGATGAACCATCCGGTATATTTGCATCTAAAAGCTTGGACGGTGCTCAACTCAACGGACTCATTTAATGGTTATGTGTGAATGGGTTTATGCGTGATTCCGAAGCAAATTCGAGTTTTCTGTGGTCATTAACGGTCAGATTATAAGAGACCACACTTGGATGACATTCGAATGGAAATAAACATATGAATATTTATACGGAATGTAAGTTTATAGGCGTGTTCGTTTTGTATGTAGCTTTTAATGTATGAGGCTGTTTTAAACGGCCAAATAATAAGGCATAATTTTCAAGTATGTATTACTGTAATGTTTGAAGTCAGTTTGGTATTTTATGTTTGGTTTTGGTTTTCATTTATAGACGGATTACTTAGCCGTGTAGTGTCGGCTTAGAATAGCACTACCCAACTTCTTCCGGTGGGTGTACGTAAGAGGCGACTAACTATTGGGGCTTTTTAAGGGATTTTTGGGCGATGCGGTTGGAGACCCATCACCAACAACCTTTATTCTACTATCTTTTCCCCACTCAACTTCCAAAAGTGGATGAGGAATTTCTAATTTCTCAGCTCTGGCTACCCCTTTTAGGGATAGCCGTGAGTATATGTATGTATGTACGGATTACCTCAAAAGTAATAAATATATGGATTGATAATATAATAACTGTAGTTTGTAGACTTGTCTATATATATATATTTTCCACACATAAATTAAATTGATGTGTCTATTTTTAAATACATTTAACTAAATTTATATGAAAGTTCACCGATTATTCAGCTGCCGTATGCTGTAACTATAGCTATCTTTCTGTAGTAGAAGTAGACACATACATACATATACATATACCCATATATATGACCATAAATCCCAAAAAAGAGTTGCCAGAGCTTTGGAGCTAGAAACACTTCAGCCACATTTGGAGGTTGATATGGGACAAGATGATAGAAATAAAGTATCGTTGGTGATGGGTCTCCATCCGCATCGCCCAAAAACAACTTAAAAAGCCCCTTTATACTTAGTCGCCTCTTACGGCACCCGTGGGTAGAGAAGGGTAGTGATATTCTTAGCCGGCACTACACGGCCAGAAGTAGATAAAGAACCCTAAAATACAACATTTTATGTATCAATATTTTTAGTCTTGTATCCTAAAGCATACAATATCAGCATTAAAGCTTTCATAAAACAACGAGGCTGCACGTTGTCCGTACTCAGATAGCCTGCAAGCTTATTTAATAAGACTAATCAAAATATCAAATTAATAGAATAACTCGTGAACAATTTTAATCCCTCGAAACCTCTCGCCAACAACGGAGTAATGTACAAAATAAGTGGAGATTTAATTAAGAGGGGCCAATGCTTCAGATTCTGTACAGGGTTGTTCCTGTTGCATTCAAAGTTGAGCTAGAGTCCATTGGCTTAGCTGTATTTGTAGCTTTAATCAGTAGAGCCACAAAATTTGCCATCCTTCTAATAAATAAATCTAAAAACATCTAAAAACAAATATTTACGGGCATATGACACAGATCAAATAAGTCCCAAAGTAAATAACAACTTAATTACTTGTGGTATGGGATACTAACTCGACGATATATTTAATATAATATAATACACATTTGGATGACATCCTAGACTTAGAAAGACCATTTATGCTCATCACGTAAATGTTGGCATCAGCAGAGATCGAACCTGCGACCTTCGGACCAAGAAGCTAGTCACCAAGTCGGCCGTAGACGTCGTCAAATAATAGCTTTCAAATATTTATTACATTTTATTTATCCTTATATATTAAACGAGAGAGGGTGGATTTAGTGAACCAGCCTGTGTCGCGATGCTAATCAAATTGAAGGTCTCCATCTGAAGTTTTACCGAAAACTCATACGTTTTCCATAACTGCTGGGCAAGCACGAGCGCTATTTTATCGACACGATAACGGTTAGAATGAGATGGCAGTGGCAGTATACGCATCAGTATACGATACTAAGTAAGTGCGTAAGAGATGGCTGCTTTATCCCGCGCGATTACTAGTTTAAACACGGCTCGTGCTTGCCTTCAGGATTAGTTAAATTGTTAGCGATTTATAAATTGTCAAAATTGGCCCATAGACTGCTGGAGTAAAAGCGCTCGCAAATGTGTCAGTCACAGCTTTTAGTATTATATTACAACGCCCACGTGAATATAAATATAAAAAAACAGAAGTTAAGATCGTGTTTTAGTATTTTGGATGTAAACCGGATGAAAAAAATGTAGTCCACGCGGACGTAGTCGCGGGCAAAAACCTAGTGTATATTGAATCTCCAGAACTAAAAATTTCTAAACGTCTACTCTAGCTGCACTGCCCAAAAAACACTCACGGCTATAAATCCCTTAACGGGTAACCAGAGCTTTGGAATGATAAATTCCTCAGCCACTTTTGGAAGTTGATTGGAGAAAAGATGATAATAATAAACGTTTTTGGTGACGGGTCTCCAACCACATCGCCCAAAAATCACTTAAAAAGCCCCTATACCCTTAGTCGCCACCCACGGGTAGAAATGGGATAGTGTTATTCTAAGCCGACACTACAAGGCAAAAGATAAACACTAGTTAATTTTATAAGATGTCCAAAAGGGAATACACCAAGTTGAGCAAAATATCGCGCGTTGTTTCAACAGGGCAGGAATTCTCAGTTTGGGTAGGATTCGAATAATTCTAGCAAAACTCGTGTGATAGAGATAAGCTTAATGAATCTTGGTAGTATAATATAAATTTGATTTTAAAATTATGAGCCGTAAATAGGATTTTGTCGGTGGATTTGTGGTGATCTACAAATGGGATAAAGCTTTAAGTTGGAGGTTGTCACTCACGCCCAAAATCTTATAGGAAAATGCAGATATTTATAATTGATCTATTTGGGATTATTGTTTAAATAAAATAAAATTTTCAAATGAGCGTTTGATTTTGCAATAAAAACAATGATTAATCTGATATTAAAATTGGTGATCCTTTTCTAAGGTAAATTATTAATTTATAATTAACTCTCATAACTACTAAAGTTAAGCATTAGTAAGTTTGAAAGTTCATTTTCAAATCAAAGACTAAAAATGTAAAAAAGCGAATTTCATAAAATTTAGAACAAAATATTTCTATACAGGAAGCAATCATGATCTGGGATCGTGCTTAAAATAATAAATACTTAAGTTTTAATCACGAAACAGGTAGACTCTTTATAAAGTAACTGCAACCCATAATTATATCGACGCTGGAAAGGCAAAAATGACTAAGCGACATGGATCAAAGTGTTGGTAAAAGCTGTTTAAAGTTGAAATTTTTTGAAAAAAATTCTTTAATATTTTTTTGACTGTCTTACTGTCAAATAAGTTACATTTATGGATAGGTTATTGAAGCATCTATGAAATGGAGTTAATTTTGTTATGAAATTCGTAGTAATTTTAGAGTTTATGTCGTATAGTAAAAAAAATACAAAAAATTTGGCAGGTAAAAGCCTCCAAGTGACCAATCACCATTAACTTAGTAAGAGATAAAACTCTCAAGTGATTTAATTTGTGTTTTTTTGTAAGTGCAAAAAGGCAGTAACTCAAATTAAATTCTGTTTACTGCAGGAAAAATATATCCAATTTTATGTAATAGAAATAAGTATACCCGCAATTTTCATACTAAACGCCGAATTACAGGAAACTTGCAGTCATAACATAGGGTCCACTCTAAATAAAACAATAAAATAATCAACAGAAACCTTTATTCTACTTTTTATTTGCTATGGACTTAAAACTCCGGTAACTTTCATTTACTATGAGATCAATAAAAATATTCTGAAAACACAAACATATAACATTTTCATTCATAATTTTAAACATAAGGAGTTTGGTAGGTATAAAGGACTTTTACTTATTTGCAGACTCACATATATTACCTTAGACATAGTTTAGCGTAGATTAACAAATAATGTTTGTTACTAGTTATTTCAACAGGTACATGAGCGTTTCTGTCGATGAATATATCAGTATCAAAATACTTTATCCGGATAGAACTATTACTTATTATTAAATAATATAAGTTATTACAATAAATTTTGTTCATATTTATTCAAACACGAATTTCAACATACACTATTAATCGCTTTCTCAATTAGTGTTTGGCAATATTCTTAAGAGGTAACAATAACATAAATTAGATAATATTTTATATAATCTTATAATCTCAAACATAAAAATATTCTAATTTTTTATAATGTTAACAGTCTTTTATGTAGGTAAAACATCAGTCAATCATTTATACGTAACAATAAAATAGCTTTCCTATTACACAAAATAAGGGCTACTAAGGCTCAGCAACATCATTATCCTCAACATCTGACACGGCCAATGTGTCTTTAACTGTGGAAGCTTTTTTGGCAAGTCTAGGAACTCCTTTTGAAATTGAGCTGGTATAACGTTTTCCTTACAAAGTTTGGCCAAATCGTCATATTTTTGTTTTGAAATAGAAAGACGTGCGCGATAGCAAGGCATTGGTGCCACTTTTGTTTTTGATTGAACTTCAACAATTGTGGTCGTAGCAGATTTATTCATTGAAAACTTTATTGACATACAGAAAGGCTCGTTGTTTTAAAGGTTGCAATTCTAATTTTTCTCATCAAATTGCCTTTAAAATATTTGTCAGCCACTACATCCCATCTATCTATCTATCTATCCATCGCAATTATTGCCGCATTTTTTACCAATGTAAGGATTGGGTTGGACACATTTTGCACTAGAAAATGAGCCATCTTTTTTCGTAAATTCTTGTCCACTTACCCTTTTTTTCTGTATCTCTTTTCGTTTGTTTGATTTTTTTTTCAAACCTGCTTCACCTATAATTTCTTTTTCCACTTCTTTAATTATATTAGCCTGATGTGAAATACCTTTTTTTGTTTTTATTTGTTTTTTGCGCTCTTTTATTTCCTGTTTAATTTATTTCGACGTCATCAGAAGTGTCCAATTCTACCCATTCATCCGATTGTACATAGTCATCAATTTCCATAAACGTGGAAAAATCTTCATCCGATAAGTAGCCTATACAGGGTGGCTCATTCAAATCGGTCAGTATGGGAAAGTCTGAAACTATAAGACATACGAAGATTTGTTCTTAGGAACCATGTCACCGATTTTGATAAAAATAAAAACTGCATTCATACATTTGAAAAAAAACTGTACCCAGCTTGGGAATCGAACCCGGTTGTTTTGAAAAAATAAACTTGCACTTTTTCTATGTTGATATAGATTGTGTAGGTCTAAAGCTGTAAATGTCTCCATAAAACATGATGTCTAAAATGAATAAAATGCATTGTTTTGACATACTTTAATTTCTCAAAGTAGGTGTTCGAAGTGACCACCGTTACAATAATCAAGAAGTTCAGGCATGTAAAATTGTCTCTATGACTGTTTGTACCTCTCAACTTATTAATAATAAGTTATTACATACATGCACCGTATCATGTGGTTTGCATTAAATTAAGCATTTAAGGAAGTTTTGTTATCTACAGTAATTAAACACTAACAATCAATTGAAAAGCCCACTTAAAGTAAGTATGTAGATATTGTAGATACACAGTCGCTCGATTTAACGCCTCTAGACTATTTTTTATGGGGTTACGTTAAGGATGAAGTTTACAAAACAAGCTATGATACCGTTGAAGACCTTAAAGCAGCCATTGAGTCAATTTTAACACAAATTCACCACATGAAGATACAAAATGCAATAGTAAGATCGTTGCCTAAACGTGTTGAAAATTGTATTGAATAAAATGGTGTTCACTTCGAACACCTACTTTGAGAAAATAAAGTATGTCAAAACAATGCATTTTGTTAATTTTAGACATCATGTTTTATGCAGACATTTACAGCTTAAGACCTACACAATCGATATCCAAATAGAAAAAGTGTAAGTTTATTTTTTCAAAACAACCGGGTTCGATTCCCGAGCTGGGTACAGTTTTTTTTTAAATGTATGAATGCAGTTTTTCTTTTTATTAAAATCGGTGACATGGTTCCTAAGAACAAATCTTCGTATGTCTTATAGTTTCAGACTTTCCCATACTGACCGATTTGAATGAGCCACCCTGTATACCTTTTGTCTATTTTGCATCATTGTTTTTGTGTGTTGGTAGGTTTTGTACATTCGGATGGAGCAGAAATCGTAGCTCAATTTGAAATTTCCTGATATGGTGATGGTAGAGCATTATTTTTTGAATAAATGCTGTCTTTTGGGGAGTCTAGAACTGTCATGACAGCGTCTTTGTCTTTCTGTGTGCAACTAACTTTAGCCGTAGATGTAGAAGCAGTGTCAGTAGTATCATTTTCGGCGGTGGACATCGTTTGAAGTGAGCAATAGTTAGCATTAGCTGTCATTTCATAGAACTCATCAACGTCCCAGTCAATATTTTTACATGGTTGATTAGCAAGCATCGTTATGTTATAAACTTCTTCGTCTTCGATAGTTATAGTTTGATTTCTATGTACAAGAAATGTTTCGGTAAGCAACATAATGCTAAAAATTGTAACTAAGACTCCTAATGTTTTTTTATAACGCTACTCATGTTGGCTCCTAATATCGTTCGTGGTACTTGTGTTTTCATCAGCGTTTGAGAAGGTGGACGCTTGAAAAGCGTGACTTAGTTGATGGAGTAATTAATCTCGCGTGTAAATTTTTGTACGCTTTAACCCACTCAAAAGCTGATGATACCTTAAAACATAGGTGCCCCTATATTAAGAGTCTTTACATTATTTATGCATCACATAGGAATATTTAAAAAGTCCTAGTGCGTATTCTAAGACTTAAAATCTGCGCGACGTTTTATCAACATCGTTTAGGTAGAAGAACGTTAGATGCGTTTACTAGTTTGCAAATAAAACTTGACTTTCTGCTAGCTTAAAACTCGCCAGTTATTTTATGCTTACGTAAATTGAAAATAACTATTATGTACCTCTTGAATGACAAATGCAGGTTTTTTGCTGTGTAATACTTTTCCATAATTATCTCCCAGTGCCTCCAACATTATTCTAGAATATTCGTTGTTAGATTCATTGTTTGGCTGAAGAGGCGGCGTTAGCGTATTATCCTGGAAACAGTAAGTACCTACTTTAAAAATGTGAGTATGAATGTAAATTTGATAATATAATAAAATCACAGAACTAAAAAGGTTAAATACTTAATAATAAATAGATAACTTACATGACGTCGCTACCGCGCGGATATCCCAGGTGCCAATACACGCGGCCGCGGCCGTCCTAACCGACGTTCGGTCGCAGAATTAGCTAATTATTGCTCACTGAACGTCACTTCACTGCCACTTGTGCGCACGGGCAAACGACAATAAAATAAATGCACTAGGTATCTATGCGCCGACACTACTACCAAACTCGGCAGGTAAAAAATTACCAACCGACGTGGTTTTTTTAACTTAAGAAATGCAAATAGTAACCAAGCGACCAGTTTTAATCTTTTAACGCCTGCGTAAAATATCGTAACGCCAAATAATATTAAAGTCAAAACAGGCAAAGTTATCGAGCCGCCATTTTTTTTTTTTAAGATCACGGCAATTATGTCTAAATGAAAATACTACAAAAAAAAATGCAGGAAACATTATCTTAGTAAAAAATACGGATGGAATGGTTGTCCCAAGTGACAATTTTTGCAGATTTATATAATTAATTGTCGTTTGGACGCCGAAAATAAAGATAATTGCACAAATTGCCAATTCACCAAGCGACAGTAAAAGTCATCGTAGAGACACGGGAGTGCTACCATTCGACGCAGAAAAAAAAGGCGATTCCAAAAATGTATAAAACTCATATTGGCCAATAATGGCGCTTAGTCATTTTTGCCTTTCCACCGTCGATATGGAAACCGCGGTAAGATTAAATGCTTACAAGCCACGCCCAGTGCGATAGAGATGGAAGATAAAGGCAGGACGAATTAATATTGTGATTGAATAGTGGAGAAAGAGATGAAATGATTGACAGATATTTGAAGATGTGAAATGAAATGTTTTATTTGAGAAATTCGTTGGTTGTAATACATACATACATACATAAACTCACGGCTATAAATCCCTAGAAGGGGTAGCCAGAGCTAAGGAATTACAAATTCCTCAGCCACTTTTGGAAGTTGAGTGGGGAAAAGATAGTAGAATAAAGGTTGTTGGTGATGAGTCTCCAACCGCATCGCCTCTTACGACACCCCTGGGTAGAAAGGGGTAGCGACATTCTAAGCCGGCACTACACTTATGCTGTAAATCTTCTGAATAAAATAAAATAATATATAAATACTATATAATAATACTTATAATAAATCTGTAGAGAGGTCAATTCTGTACATGAAATATAATTTCAAAATAACTATTAGGGGTTGATTAGTGATCGATACTGATGCCAAAAATGCAATCAGTAAAATTTTTGTCTGTCTGTCTGTCTGTCCGTCTGTCTGTCTGTCTGTCTGTCTGTCTGTCTGTCTGTCGGTTTGTATGTTCCTTATGGAAACAAAAACTACTCGACGGATTTTAACGAAACTTGGTACAATTATTCTTCTTACTCCTGGGCAGGTTATAGTATACTTTAAGGTAGAGTAATAAAGGGGAATTTTGGGAAATTTTGGGTAAACGGGAGAAGTTACTCCATTTTTTAAGCTTCCGTCGCGTGTGCAGCCTTAATGGTTAAAGTTACATAGAAATTACATATCACGGAAACATTCTACATAAAATTGTCTAAAAAATATCCCCCAACAACATATGCCTATCTCTTATGGTTAACTCACAATAACACGTGTAACTCCTGATAGCTTGACAGTTTGGAGAATTCTGATGATATATGTTTACTTTCACGTTTGTTATACTCTCACTCACCCTTAATTTAAAAACGATAACATAATTACATATTCAATCAAAAAAGAATCATAGAAATCGATACAGAAACACCAAAGTTATACAATGAAATAAAATACACCAAAACCAAATCCTTACTAACTTGCATATAACATACTAGATGGCGCCAGTAGTTTCATCCTACATTGTTTCTTTTTTAGTTTGTTTAAATTTTTCATAGCATTTTACTCAACTTCAACTCTACCAACTCAACCTGAAAATTAGCTTATGTTCAGATATACAGAACCGTTCATAAAAGCGCTTTCTAAATCACAAAGTTACAATATTCTGAAGTGCTACAAATTGTAATCAAGGCAAGGCGCTAAATTTCATAAATCTTGAGCAGTGATTGAAGAAACATCAGATGTTTTTAAAACTACGCTACCCGTGCGGAGCTGGGCCGATCCACTAGTAATATAATAAAATACCAAATTTCAAATCATCTCCTCATACAAAATGGGCCATTTTAAATCCCCTAGAAGCCCCAATACCGTTAGTCGCCTCTTACGTACACCCACCGGAAGAAATGGGGTAGTGCTATTCTTTGCCGACACTACACAGCATTGGTTGTAATAGGTGTTTAAAATGATGACTTGCCGTACAAGGGTTCTGAAATGTATTTATACAAAGTTCTATAAACACAGTTAATTAACTTACGGTTAAAAAGAGGGTGTGTGACAAGAGAGTTTACACAAAATACATACATATATTCACGGCTATAAATCCCTAGATGGGGTAGCCAGAGCTTAGGAATAAGGAATTCCTTAGCCACTATTAGGAAGTTTAGGGGGGAAAAGATGGTAAAAAAGTTGTTGGTTATGGGTCTCCAACCTCATCGCCCAAAAATCCCTTAAAAGCCCCAATACCGTTAGTCGTCTATTACGTACACCCACCGGAAGAAATGGGGTAGTGCTATTCTAAGCCGACACTACACAGCAGTACTACCAAATAGTAGTATTATTTATTATAGTAGTAGTATCAGCTTGAAATAGCATTGAGTAAGAGTTGACTTCAGGGTTTTGGGACTTTTTAAGCGGTTTTTGAGCTATGTAGGTGGAGATCTATCACAAACCATTCTTTATTCTATAAAATTTTCTTGACTCAACATTCAAAAGTGTCTCAGGCATTTCCAATTCTGAAACTCTATATTATTTCAATTTAAAGTCGTTAGTATGTATGTATATGAAAAGTTATTTGTCGCAAAGATTTTTCTGCATACGTCATCGAACTCAAACTTATCATTCGCCCCATATATCCCTAAACGTGTGTCAGAGTTACTAATACTTCTGAGCATGACCCATTTGAACCCAAGTATAGGAGAGGTGTAAAGTATACCCACCAAAAACATTATGTATAAAACTAGTCAAGTTTCAATAGATCTGCTAGTTTATCTCTAAAAAATTATGGAATTGAGACTTAGTCGTGACAATCCTAATGTTCCGTGTTACATCTTTGATAAAATAACCACTCGAATAATTTGAGAAACGATAAACTGGTGAAAGCCCGACTAATGATTAGAACCCGCGTCACCTAATTTAGAAGAGGTGTTTCTCGCACTCAGCTATCATGGTTTTACATAAGTAGTCACACTCTATTATTATCCGCTATTCACATAGGGGTAGTCAGAAACTTTGTATGATCTGGTAATTGTTTTAGACTTAAAGGACTCCTTATTTTTTTGGAAGAGACCTCTAGCCAAAATTATCGTCCGTTGTTACAATTAATTTGAGAGACTTCTATTGACTTCTGTAACCTGCTGTTATCTTTTCCAATCAATCTTTATTCACTTTTATTAAAAGACGACCCGTTTGACTTATTTGTTGGATCACTTAGAGAATTTGTTAAAAAAAAGCGTCCGTGGAGAGACATTTAAGAATCGTGTAAACCAAGCTCGAGAGGTGCACGTATCGTACAAAGTGGCGATCGTATGTCTGCTTTCCGCAATGGGAACTGATGTCGTGAGTAAATATTATTTTTTTGTCAAAACATACGCTATATCTTACGCACATGTGGCATGAATTGGGCTAGTGTTATGCTAAGCCGACGGTGCAGACCACTTTAATCTCTTTTAATTACATATCCCATACCCACGCCGCTCTCTTTTAGAATTGGTGAAGTTAGGGTTGCTTTTATTGTTTTTGCTTTTTTATGCTTATTATTATTATTATTTTTATTTATATGCTTTTTTGTTTTTGTTTTAAGCCCATAAAACATCTAACAAAAGATCCTTAATATAATCATTATCGACATATATTCCAATAACCTAACTATCACAAATTTCAAACTTGGAATTGAAAAAAAACTCAGTTTTTTAACAAAAAATTAAAGAATAACACATTGAATTAAAATGTTTATTATTTCCAACTCAACACAAGAAAGGCCAAAAACCCAGGTATAACATTGTTAATAACTTGTATAAAGATTCCTAACAAAATCACTTACTAATCTCATATGAATTACAAGATATATTGCAAAGTAACAATACCACTAGAATCGACTTATTTTCAAAGTGATAAAGTCCAAATTCCTCTAATTTTGTGTTTAATAAGATTGTTGTATTTTGAAGGGATGTTCCCCTTTGTATATCGCATTCATTCGCGGTCATGTTTCTTCTAGAATGAAAGGAAACCAATTATAATACTCGGATGGTTGTTAATTTATTGTACACCGATTTTTATTATGTTGTTAGCTTTAAAATATAAACCAGAGGAGTTATTAGCAGGCGTCCTTATCTTTTAATAAATAAAGGAAAGAAAAATTTCTACACAGCCAGGAATCGAACCCGCGACCTCGGGTATACGCCCCCGTCGCTCTGCCAATTGAGTTACCGTGTCAATGTATTTATTTATTAGTAATCCCCACATGAGGTTTTCATGAACAAAATCATTCAAATTATGTCCTTATCTTTAATTAAATTGATCGCATTCCCGTACAGTCCCGGCTTAAAAAGTCACTAACCCTTTCGACCCACGGATGTCGTAAGAGGCCACTAATGGTATTTTATTTATTAATTAATTTATTTAGGTACAATTACAGAACTTAATCTAAAAACATATATTAAATCTAATTACAACATGAACATTCCTAGTCTAAGTTCCAGTTACAACTGCACACAACATTCACTTGTAATATATGCCCGACAAAAAAGAAAACAAAAAAGAAAACATTACAGATCGAATATAGTTAAACATCTTTTTTTTTATATGTATGGAGCCTTTTACATATGTTTTTGGGCGATTCGGTTGGAGACCCATCACCAATGATATTTTGTTTCTACCATCTTGTCCCCTATCGACTTCCAAATGTGGCTGAGGAGTTTCTGGCTCTTAAGCTCTGGCTACCCCTTTTTGGGATTTATGGCCGTAAGTTTATGCATGTATACATACATGTATGTTTATTCGGAAACTTAAAGCTAAAGATATGATATTATTTTATCACAATAAAATCGTATTTTATTAGTCCAACAGTTTTTTTTATTTAATAGGTTGTCTCAATTACTTCAAATTTCAAATAAATTTACGAGAATCGTCTTATTGTAGTTTAGTTTGACATGTTCTAAAATGAACGAAACCTTTGGTTCAATAAATATGTAATATGAGGTGTTTGTTACAAATTTGTACGAAGGAATGTAACAATAGGTGATAAAAGTGAAAAGTGTGTTCGTAATAAGACAGTTTACACGTGGTGATGAAATAAACATACCATATACTTCCGAAATGCATTATTGAAATATTTATGTTTTTAGATTATATTATATATTAGATATTATGTTTATGCCGTGTAGTGTCGGCTTAGAATAACACTACCCCATTTCTACCCGTGGGTGATCGTAAGAGGCGACTAAGGGTATAGGGGCTTTTTAAGTGATTTTTGGGCGATGTGGTTGGAGACCCGTCACCAAAAACATTTATTATTACCATCTTTTCCCCAATCAACTTCCAAAAGTGGCTGAGGAATTTCTCATTCCAAAGCTCTGGCTACCCCGTTAAGGGATTTATAGCCGTGAGTATATGTATGTATGTATGTTTTTACTTTAGTAAATGTTAAGAAATTTGTAGAATATTTAGTATGTATGTGTTTAAATTAAATTAGTTCTTGTTTTTTTCAATTAATCTATGAACACAATTAAAGTTATACATTGATAAATACATAAGTTCATAACGCACCTTATTCTTCACGACTAACAACACTAAGTTCACGAATAGTCCGTCCTTTATTTATAAGATAGATTTATTATAGACTTATCTAGTAAACAAATTGAGGAACAGCTTGGTATCTAAGTTTTGAAGTAACTATTTATTATTCCCGTGTTTTAACTGATAGTAGTGGTTTTATATGGCACGGTCCTTCGTCTTACTTAAGAGGAAGATACAATTAATGTAAGTAGAAAAAGTAAGAAATATTGGTTTGGATATCACAGCAGATGTCTTTTTAGAAATGCATATTGTGTATTTTTATAGTTCTTTTTATAAATAACTACAAAATAGACAAAATACTCAATCCTTTATATCCCCGCCGTATATCCCCGAAAGGGTTGGTAGAGTTACTAATACTTTTGTACATCAGGTCACATTGTCACCTGGTGTTCAAAGTACGCACGTTTTGCTTTGACAGTGTATTCACTTGAATGGGGCTAGGCCTATCGCTGATTTGTACGAATACACTGACACATAACACAGTACAACTGAGCTATGTGGGTTTTCCTCACGATGTTTTCCCTCACCATGATATAATACACCAGACTGACTATGACTTTTAGATAAGACAAATTGGTGTAGGCCTGACCCGGTATTTGAACCCTCATCGTATGCACGAAAAGCGGTGTTCTACCCATTGAGCTACCACTCACCCATTCAGCTCAGTAACAACAATATATTTATACCGTGTAGTGTCGGTTTAGAATAGCACTACCCCATTTCTTCCGGTGGGTGTACGTAAGAGGCGACTAACGGACTTGGGGCTTTTTAAGGGATTTTTGGGTGATGCGGTTGGAGACCCATCACCAACAACCTTTGTACTACCATCTTTTCCGCACTCAACTTCCAAAAGTGGCTGAGGAATTTGTTATTTCTCAGCTCTGGCTACCCCTTTTAGGGATTTATAGCCGTGAGTATATGTATGTATGTATGTATTTATACCTTCAAGTTCAGAGCTCGCTTGAAAATGTGACATTCATTCATATACGCACGCCGTTAGTTCCCATTGGAGTATGCAGAGACTATCGAACGCCACTTTGTACGATCCTGGCAAACCTCTCTAGCTTCGTTCACATCCATCAATATTTTCATTCATTCTCTTTTATTCCTCACACTTCGGACACCTGCCTTTTTGAGCACATTTGTTTATTTGGTCCAAATGAGTCCTCCGAGCTCGTCCTCTATCTTCTACAAACATTACCTTCCACATGGGCATTATAGTTCGCTTTCACCAATTTACTATCATCTATCCTCTACATACATACATACATATTCTCACGTCGTTAGTTCCCATTGGTGTCGGCAGAGACTATCGATTGCCACTTTGTACGATCCTGGCAAACCTCTCTGGCTTCGTTTACAACCATCAATCTTTTCATTCATGCTCTTTTATTCTTCATACTTCGGACACCTGCCTTTTGAGCACATTTTCTATTTGATCTAAATGTGTCCTCCGAGGTCGTCGTGTCATCCTCTCTATGTAATTGATCTATTATCGAATTTGTACGTATTGACTCATTGACTTATATGAATCTATATTTATCTTGTCATGGTATTGACTTATTGACTAATCCATTTCATATAAACACACAAATATTTTGTATAATCATATGTTGCTGACATTGATGTTTGAAAATACGTTTTCATCTAAAATATTTTCGACACCTTTATCACCGCATATCCATTAGCTTTTCTTATTTATTAATAATTTGGGATGAGATAATTAGCGGAAGATATATTAAATATACTTTTATATTGATTTGACCAGTGTAAGACTTTCAACTAAATACTAGTTAGAATTTATGGTCAAACGAATTTACCTGTTGCCACCAATTAACATGTAAAGCAATGATTCAGGATTACATTATATACATACATAATAATGTATGTATATAAATAGCAACCGTGATAGCCCAGTGGGTAGAACACTCGGTTATCGTGCAAACGACTAGTGTTCAAATCCTGGGTCGGGCCTACACCAATTTGTCTTTTCTGAAGACATATGTGTGGTTAATTTATCATGGTTGTTAACGGTGAGGGAAAACATCGTGAGGAAACCCACATGGCTGAGTTGTACTTAGTCATGTGACAGTGTATTCGTACAAAACGGCGATAGGCCTGCCCCCTATCACGTGAGTACACTGTCCATGCAAAACGTGGGTACTCTGAACACCAGGTGACAAAGTCACGTAATGTTCAGAAGTATAAGTACCTCTGCCAACCCCTTCGGGGATTTTCGGCGTGAACGTTTATGTTATGTTATGTTATGTTATAATAATGTTGGTGATGGGTCTCCAACCTCATCGACCAAAAACCACTTAAAAAGCCCCATACCCTTAGTCGCCCCTTACGACACCCGTGGGTAGAAAGGGGTAGTGGCATTCTACTGTGTACAAACTGTGTATTTCTATTTCTTGTGCTTTATTAGTTTTTTAACTTATTGTTAATATTTTAAAACCAAGGACTCACTAAGAAGCTACCAACAAAGGATCATATTGCTTTTACACATTCATAAAAATTAACAGGGTTTCAAGTAACTATCATTCCTACCTCATTGTTCGCAACAATTTATTTTAACAAACTTACTACAATCTCTTACCACTAGTTCTCACTCTTACAATGTTCTCGCTCGTATCATGGCGTTGTCTGAATACCTTAGTTTCACGTTAATATAAGTGTAATATAATTATATAAATGTTTGGTCTTTCGTTCGATCATGCATTGATTTAATTGGTTTTATCGATACTGAAGACTTTGGATTACTAACTATAATGCTAATGCTAGAGAAATCTATAGTTCTTAAGAAAAGGTCGCTTTAGTGTGGCCGAATTTGCTCCTATTTTCATAGTTTATAAGATTGAAGTCATGTTAGATTTTTTTTAATTACGCAAATTTCGTTCATCGCTCTAACCTTACTGCGGACGTTTATTCTATTGTTGGTGACCACTTAACTGACCCCATGATTATTGTTCCAAAAAACCTGCAACTGGAAGTTTCAATCTAAATTTCGTTTTCGATCAGTATGATCGAGTTTCATATATGAGACTGAAAAGAACACATATTTGTGTCTCTTTTACTCCTTAGCATACTACACTTAAACTATTCGGTAAAACTCGCAATCCGCCTACAGAATCATAAAGTGAGAATGCAATTATCGAGTTCAAATGTTAGGGACGACCACCACGCTCGCGATCGAGCGAAGTCTAATAGAAGTTCTGACATTTTGTCTGATTTGTTTGTCTGTAATGAGCTGCACGGTAATTAAGCATACGCGTTCATTTATAAATAGACGTCGATTTATTTAAATGAACGAGAAATATAAAAATTTAAGCTTGGTTTGAGTGGCTGTCAATATAAGTTTTCTTTTCTATTATACCCAAAGGTTTAATTAAAACTTTAATTAAATTCCATTTGAAAATTTACAAGATTAAGCCGTGGATCCATCCAGTTGTGGAAAGGTATGTCTGTTACTCACCTAAAAATAATTGTTAGTGCCACCACAGTTCTAATTTGACTTTTCCGACATAAAGACAGACAGACATAACTTTATACGTGTTTTGTTACATGACACTAGAATTTATGCCATAACCCTCGTGTGAGGTATCTCCTCAACTATTGAGACATTAAGTGTGTTAATATTTCTGTATAAGCGTACTCATACTATTTTATTTAGAAGGATTGAAAGCAGATAAATATTTGATATGCTACGCTTACGCCCTTAAGTCCAATCGTGATACTCATAAACTATCAATCGCCTGTTTCTGAAAAACAACTGAATTTCTAACTCATATAAGCATTAATGAACCTAAACGTTCTCAAAGATGGCACAAAAGGGCATTTATAAGAAGATTGATGAATGTAACCAATTCTGCAAAGTTTGCCAGGATAGTACAAAGCCTTAACCTTAGTCTCTAGTACAATAGTAACTAATATAATGGCACATTTATATGTATATGTAAATATGATTATGTCTTACAAACCCTCTAGTAAAACTTAGAACAAAGATTCCATACATGAAGGTGGTTAGATTAGAATGTCTGGTATACGAAGCGCACGTGGTCCGGAGAGGAGCTATTTAAAACATACTTTAGTCTGACATAGCGGCGAGTCGTGCCATTGCATACTATGGGAAGTGGTTCAAGATATAAGTTCTAGGCGGAATTGAAAACCCCAACTTTAACATACATACATATACTCACGGCTATAAATCCCTTATCGGGGTAGCCAGAGCTTTGGAATGAGAAATTCCTCAGCCACTTTTGGAAGTTGATGGGGGAAAAGATGGTAATAATAAATGTTTTTGGTGACGGGTCTCCAACCACATCACCCAAAAATCACTTAAAAACCCCTATACCCTTAGTCGCCTTTTAGGATCACCCACGGGTAGAAATGGGGTAATGTTATTCTAAGCCGACACTACATGGCTATAAAAAACCAAATATCTGGGTCAACAACACAGAAAGTTACTATTCTGATCTTTTATTTGTGTGGATACAGCGAATGTAAACTGGCCAGCATACCCCGTTGTGTACCATCCTATAATTTGTATTTATACTTATTTAGAGAAACATTTAGATACCGCGATGTAGGATTATGAGAGAGACGCTGCTATGTGCGAGTTAGTCCGCTGCCGCGCTGTAGTGTCCGCTCTATCAGTACTCCCACACACATCTATGATTTCGCCACTCATTGCTATCGTCGCGTCTCCTCTGCTGCAATATAAACTAATGCGTATGAAAACATACAAACATCTCTTTCTCGCAAGTATTTTAGTAAAATTAAGAACAACAATTCCATACATGAAGGTGGTTAGATCAGAATGACTGGTATTCAAAGCGCACGTGGTTCGGATAGGAGCTACTTAAAATATACTTTAAGAGCTTATTCCATTACACTTTGTCGTTTCTAAATTCAGACGTCCTTCGAAGTTACTGCCGCAGACGCTTGTTATTCCACTACACAAATTTGTCCACTTTTCAGAAGCCTAGCGTTCTGAACGATATTCCACTAGTCTGAATTCAGATTCTGTGGCTCTCAGACGTCTTCATTCAGACAAATGGAATAAGCTCTTTAGTCTGGCATAGCGGCGAGTCGTGCCATTGTATACTATGGGAAATTGGCTAAGGTATAAACTGTTGGCAGGGTTAAAAATATCTATTTTGAGTTTCATATATCAATAGTCAAATGTCAATAGAGGAAATTTCAGTCCTCATTTTCACACACATAGAACGACGCGATTACTTCGCATTGTGGTACTTCGAGAATCGCCGTGTATTGCAATATTAGCGATTTTTTGAGCTTCAAAGTCTCAAGATTCATTAGGAATTATTTATTTTAAATACTATTCCTATATATAATTCTTTATATTTAAATTTAAGAATATAATATATTCATATTATGTAGCAATATATTATGTGTTAAGATTTTTTAATGGCTAAAAGATAACATTAAGTTCGTATCAAAAAGTTTTAATGCTGTAAATCTTCTGAATAAAATAAAATAATATATAAATACTATATAATAATATTATCTATACTTATAATAAATCTGTAGAGAGGTCAATTCTGTACATGAAATATATTTTCAAAATAACTATCAGGTGGTGATTAGGGATCGATACTGATGCCAAAAATGCAATCAGTAAAATTTTTGTCTGTCTGTCTGTCTGTCTGTCTGTCTGTCTGTCTGTCTGTCTGTCTGTCTGTCGGTTTGTATGTTCCTTATGGAAACAAAAACTACTCGACGGATTTTAACGAAACTTGGTACAATTATTCTCCATACTCCTGGGCAGGTTTTTGTATACATTCCAGCAGAGTAATAAAGGGGAATTTGGGGAAATTTTGGGAAAACGGGAGATGTTACTACATTTTTTAAGCTTCCGTCGCGTGTGCAGCCTTAATGGTTAAACTTATATAGAAATCATGTATGATGGAAATATTCTTCACAAAATTATCTAAAAAAAAATCCTCAACAGTTTATGTCTATCTTTCACGGTTAACTCACAATAACACGTGTAATTCCTGATAGCTTAGCAGTTCGGAACCTTCTGATTATATTTGTTTACTCTTACGTTTGTAAACCTCTCACTCATCCCTAATTTAAAAAAGGTAACATTATTACCTATTCAATAAAAAAAGAATCATAGAAATCGGTAGAGAAACACCAAAATTATACATAAAATAAGCCATCGCGCCCGTGACCAAAACCGAATCGTTACTAATTTACATATAACATACTAGATGGCGCCAGTAGTTGCATCCTACAACACGTAATGATTTGTTTTTTAGATTGTTATAAATACTTCATAGCGTTTTATTCCAAAATTTGCTATTAAACGGAAATACTGAACCGTTCATTAAAGCGCATTCAAATTCACCAAACTACACTGTTTAGGGAGTGCTATAAATTTAATAAATTGAAAACATTGCGCTGAAAATCACAATGCTTGAGCAGTGACTGAAGCAAGAAACCTCAGATATTTAAAAAAACAACGCTACCCGTGCGAAGCTGGGACGATCCACTAGTAAAATACTAAATTTCAAATCATCATCAATATCCTCATACAAAATCACTCATCTAAAATAGCTTCGCTTACAACTTGAACCACACTCAAGGGGTGTTCCGTGAAATTGTGTATTACCACCGTTCTAAGCCAGCTAGTAATAACTACGGGCTCTGACCCCATGTAATGGACCCGCAGATGTTATAACACCCGTGTTCTTTTATTACCGATATCTTTGCAAATTGTAGCGGCGGATAGGTGATATTTGTGCTTTTGAATGGGCCAGAAGGGCAAGCACGAGCACTATTTTATCGACACGATAACGGTTAGAATGAGATGGCAGTATACGATACTTAGTAAGTAAGTAAGAGATGGCTGCTTTATCCCACGTGATAACTAGTTTAAACACGGCTCGTGCTTGCCCTGCTGGAATAGTAGTTATTATGATAGAGGATAGAGGTGTGCAAAGTTAGACATTATAACGGAATTGTATTTTCCTCACTCAACTTCCAAAATCGGCCGATGAATTTATAGATCTGGATCTATGGTTACCTCTTCTTAGGATTTTTAGCCGTGGGTATATGTATATATATACTCACGGCTATAAATCCCTAGATGGGATAGCCAGAGCTATGGAATTAGAAAAAGGTATTCTATGTCGCACTGAAGGCGAGGCTCTATGGAACCGAACTTTCTATTAACTGTCTGATGCAACTATTTTTAACCGACTTCAAAAAAAGGAGTGTTCTCAATTCGACCGTATATTTTTTTTTTATTTTTTTTTTATGTATGTTCGCCGATTACTCCGCCATTTATGAACCGATTTTGATTATTATTTTTTTATTCGAAAGAAGATACTCCCGGATTGGTACCATGATGAGGATATCGGGGTCTGATGATGGGATCCTGGAGAAATCGAGGGGAACTCTCAAATTTTATAGGCAAATGTACTGCGTTTTACATATTTTCTGAACTTATATTGGCATTTGCTCTTAAAAATCATATTGTTATGCTGCTGAGCTGATGATGGAAGGTGCGGCTCCTCAATCACTAGGAGTTAGGAAACAGTTCTTTCAACATTATATATAGATTTATACACCTCTTTGTAGCTTTTATGAAGAGAAGTACAGGTTCACTAAACATTTCTTTTGTTATGTTATTGTTACCGAGAAAGTACCCTGAGACCAGGATCTGATGATGGCATCCCAGGAAATCGAAGGGACTGTCGAAACTCACAATCATGTGACAGTGTATTTGTTCAAAACGCCGATAGGCCTGCCCTGTATAACGTGAGAACACTGCCTAAGCAAATCGTGGGTACTCTGAACAACAGGTGACTATGTCACGTGATATTCAGAAGTATTACTATCTCTGATAACCCCTTCAGGGATATTCGGCGTGAATGTTTGAATCTCTCTTGAGATGTAGAATTTTAGACCATCGCCTTTCGAAGGATTTTAAGAACAATGTAAGGTTACATATGGTTGAGCCTATTTAATATCATACTATAATAGAAATACCGGAAATACGATGAATAATACAGTAACCGTCGCTTCCTCATCCGAGAGGCATCTTTGCCTGGTCTACCCATCCCTAAAAATCGTAAAATAAAATAATTTTTAACAAAAAGAAAACCGACTTCTTAGTTGGAAAAACAACCGAAAATAAACAATCTAGTCCTAAAAAGTACAAAATAAGTTTTTTATTTGAATATGAGTACTGTGATTAATACCTTAGCAATTTCTTTATAACACACGCGTCAGTTCAACCTTCCTAAATCTTAAAATTCTCTTAATTTTTGAGTCGGTGCCAGTCAAACAAAAGTAAATTCGCCCTACTATCTATGTCTGAGTATTACAATCTAAACAATATATATCTATCGCCTAACGTTTTAAATGGTGATACGTACAAAAATCAATTTACCCTACAACTACAAGGTACCCTACATTTCACATGTATATGAAGTGCGAAATACACACTTCTTATTATCAATAATCATCGAGGCTGGCACCGGCTCACAAATTAATTTAAGAGAATTTTAAGATTTAGGAAGGTTGAACTGACGCGTGTGGAATAAAGAAATTGCTAAGGTATTAATCACAGTACTCATATTCAAATAAAAAACTTATTTTGTACTTTTTAGGACTAGATTGTTTATTTTCGGTTGTTTTTCCAACTAAGAAGTCGGTTTTCTTATTAAAAATTGGTTCGCTACTATCGATCGCCCTTTTGAAATGCTATCTTCTAAAATCGAATATACTACATACGTACATACATACATATTGCGTTAAATCCGAAAACGAGGTAGCCAGACCCTTAGAATTAAATTCATCATTCTTTTGCAATTTTATTAGGGAACGGTTTATAAAAATATTGTAACCTTGGTAATGGGTCTCCAGCCACAGTGCGCAACAACCACTAAAATACCCACTACCCTTAGTCACCTCTTACGATACCCACGCAAATACTAATCTAAACAGGTACTACAGCACTATGTCTTATTTCAAATAGTGTCTTCTTCTTTGGGTGCCATCTCCTATCGGAGGTCGGCTATCATTATGGCCATTTTGGCCCGTGATGTTGCGGCGCGGAACAATTCGATGGAACTGTAGTTGACCCATTCGGACAGATTTTGAAGCCAGTGGGTTTTCCTACGGCCCGGTCTTCTGCGACCTTGTATTTTAATAAGAAAACCGACTTCTTAGTTGGAAAAACAACCGAAAATAAACAATCTAGTCCTAAAAAGTACAAAATAAGTTTTTTATTTGAATATGAGTACTGTGATTAATACCTTAGCAATTTCTTTATTCCACACGCGTCAGTTCAACCTTCCTAAATCTTAAAATTCTCTTAATTTTTGAGTCGGTGCCAGTCAAACAAAAGTAAATTCGCCCTACTATCTATGTCTGAGTATTACAATCTAAACAATATATATCTATCGCCTAACGTTTTAAATGGTGATACGTACAAAAATCAATTTACCCTACAACTACAAGGTACCCTACATTTCACATGTATATGAAGTGCGAAATACACACTTCTTATTATCAATAATCATCGAGGCTGGCACCGGCTCACAAATTAATTTAAGAGAATTTTAAGATTTAGGAAGGTTGAACTGACGCGTGTGGAATAAAGAAATTGCTAAGGTATTAATCACAGTACTCATATTCAAATAAAAAACTTATTTTGTACTTTTTAGGACTAGATTGTTTATTTTCGGTTGTTTTTCCAACTAAGAAGTCGGTTTTCTTATTAAAAATTGGTTCGCTACTATCGATCGCCCTTTTGAAATGCTATCTTCTAAAATCGAATATACTACATACGTACATACATACATATTGCGTTAAATACGAAAACGAGGTAGCCAGACCCTTAGAATTAAATTCATCATTCTTTTGCAATTTTATTAGGGAACGGTTTATAAAAATATTGTAACCTTGGTAATGGGTCTCCAGCCACAGTGCGCAACAACCACTAAAATACCCACTACCTCTTACGATACCCACGCAAATACTAATCTAAACTGGTACTACAGCACTATGTCTTATTTCAAATAGTGTCTTCTTCTTTGGGTGCCATCTCCTATCGGAGGTCGGCTATCATTATGGCCATTTTGGCCCGTGATGTTGCGGCGCGGAACAATTCGATGGAACTGTAGTTGACCCATTCGGACAGATTTTGAAGCCAGTGGGTTTTCCTACGGCCCGGTCTTCTGCGACCTTGTATTTTAATAAGAAAACCGACTTCTTAGTTGGAAAAACAACCGAAAATAAACAATCTAGTCCTAAAAAGTACAAAATAAGTTTTTTATTTGAATATGAGTACTGTGATTAATACCTTAGCAATTTCTTTATTCCACACGCGTCAGTTCAACCTTCCTAAATCTTAAAATTCTCTTAATTTTTGAGTCGGTGCCAGTCAAACAAAAGTAAATTCGCCCTACTATCTATGTCTGAGTATTACAATCTAAACAATATATATCTATCGCCTAACGTTTTAAATGGTGATACGTACAAAAATCAATTTACCCTACAACTACAAGGTACCCTACATTTCACATGTATATGAAGTGCGAAATACACACTTCTTATTATCAATAATCATCGAGGCTGGCACCGGCTCACAAATTAATTTAAGAGAATTTTAAGATTTAGGAAGGTTGAACTGACGCGTGTGGAATAAAGAAATTGCTAAGGTATTAATCACAGTACTCATATTCAAATAAAAAACTTATTTTGTACTTTTTAGGACTAGATTGTTTATTTTCGGTTGTTTTTCCAACTAAGAAGTCGGTTTTCTTATTAAAAATTGGTTCGCTACTATCGATCGCCCTTTTGAAATGCTATCTTCTAAAATCGAATATACTACATACGTACATACATACATATTGCGTTAAATACGAAAACGAGGTAGCCAGACCCTTAGAATTAAATTCATCATTCTTTTGCAATTTTATTAGGGAACGGTTTATAAAAATATTGTAACCTTGGTAATGGGTCTCCAGCCACAGTGCGCAACAACCACTAAAATACCCACTACCTCTTACGATACCCACGCAAATACTAATCTAAACTGGTACTACAGCACTATGTCTTATTTCAAATAGTGTCTTCTTCTTTGGGTGCCATCTCCTATCGGAGGTCGGCTATCGTTATGGCCATTTTGGCCCGTGATGTTGCGGCGCGGAACAATTCGATGGAACTGTAGTTGACCCATTCGGACAGATTTTGAAGCCAGTGGGTTTTCCTACGGCCCGGTCTTCTGCGACCTTGTATTTTTCCCTGCAGAATTAATTGGAGGAGGTCATATTTTCTATTGCGCATTATGTGGCCCATGTATTGTAGCAATTATATATTATAATAGCAATTTCAAATAGTAATGGTATAAAATATAACAAGTTGCAAGACCACGCTTACAATTCTCTGTTTACACTCAATTATGTCTGTCTGTACGTGTTACACCGATATTAGTGGTAATTACGTATACTCACGGCCATAAATCCCAGAAAGGGGTAGCCAGAGCTTTAGAGCTAGAAACTCGTCAGCCACATTTGGAAGTTGATAGGTAACAAGATGTTAGAAACAAAGTAACGTTGGTGATGGTACAGTATTCTTGGTGACGGGTCTCTAACCGCATCGCCCAAAAACCGCTTTAAAAGCCCCATACCCTTAGTCGCCTCTTACGACACCCGTGGACAGAAAGGGGTAGTGATATTCTAAGCCGGCACTTCTCGGCATTCAAATATAACTAGTTGCAAGACTCTTACAATTCTCTGTTTACACTCAATTATGTCTGTCTGTACGTGTTACACCGATATTAGTAGTAATTAGTGTATTTGTATAAGCCAATTGGTTGTAGTTATGATTTGACTTAACGAGGATTTCACTTACAGGTTGTTCAACCTATTTAACATTCTGTTCTTAAGAGGATTGTGGGGTCAAGGGCCGAAAGTGTTTTGAGTATTAAAATATAACAAGATGTGTTTTACTTTGCCTAAATTGCAACAGCCGTCGTGCGAGAGATAAGTTGTAAGTCTAAAAAGCAAAAACCAGAATGTATGATTGAGATTGATGGAAAGAAAGTAAACCCCTGGGTCGGGCCTACACCAATTTGTCTTTTCTAAAGACATATGTGTGGTTACTTTATCATGGTAGTTTACGGTGAGGGAAAACATCGTGAGGAAACCCACATGGCTGAGTTGTACTTAGTCATGTGACAGTGTAATTGTACAAAACGGCGATAGGCCTGCCCCCTATCACGTGAGTACACTGTCCATGCAAAACGTGGGTACTCTGAACACCAGGTGACAAAGTCACGTGATGTTCAGATGTATTAGTACCTGTGCCAACCCCTTCAGGGATATTCGGCGTGAACGTTCGTCGGGTCCAAATCCCGAGTCGGGCCTATACTAATAAGTATTTTGTAAAAATATTATGTGGTTAATATATTATTATCATGGTTGTTAACGGTGATAGGAAACATCGCAGGCTTAATCCACATGACTACATTGTTATAAATTTATTTTCATTGTACGAATTCATTTAGAAAATTTCACTTTGTTCTTATTGGGGTAGGCAGAGACTATCGATCGCCACTTTGCTAGATCCTGGCAAACCTCTAGAACTCGGTTTACATTAATCAAAATATTAAGAAAATATAATAAATTTGAAGGAAAAGAATTTGAAGTCTAGGTTGGCATACAGCACATTTATGAATCAAATGTGAGAAGTATAATAAAAATATAATAACATAACATAACACAATAACATAAACGTTCACGCCGAATATCCCCGAAGGGGTTGGCAGAGCTACTAATACTTCTGAACATCACGTGACATTGTCACCTGGTGTTCAGAGTACCCACGTTTTGCATGGACGGTGTCCCCACGTGATAGGGGGCAGGCCTATCGCCGTTTTGCACGAATACACTGTCACATGACTAAGTACAACTCAGCCATGTGGGTTTCCTCACGATGTTTTCCCTCACCGTTAACAACCGTAATAAATTAACCACACATAAGTCTTTAGAAATGACAAATTGGTGTAGGCCCGACCCGGGATTTGAACACTAGTCGTTTGCACGATAACCGGTAATAAAAATGTATAGATAAAAAATCTCATGATTTTAATTTAGTAAGTAAAGTATTTATATCTTTTTGTTTTTATCAGATGAAAGTGAAATTTATGCCGATTTCACTTCGAAAAGACACATTTCGACCAAAACAGAGGAAATAAGTAATTAGTAGTGTCTCTTTTTAAATACTTGTGAATGTTTTACTTTTATTTTGCCATTAACAATTTAATAATTTTAATTCATTCGATATTTTACTGCCGATAGCAGTAACTGATAGATTAGTGCTGATTGCCCTTGGTGTTTTGTGGGTATAAATCTCAATGCTGTGTAGTGTCGGCTTAGAATAGCACTACCCAATTTCTTCCGGTGGATGTACGTAAGAGGCGACTAACGGTATTGGGGCTTTTAAGGGATTTTTGGGCGATGCGGTTGGAGACCCATCACCAACAACCTTTATTTTACCATCCTATCCCCACTCAACCTTCCAAAAGTGGCTGAGGAATTGTTTTCAACATGAGAATAAAATAGAATACATATCTTAATTAGATAGCCCAGTGGGTAGAACACTCGGTTATCTGGGTCGGGCCTACACCAATTTGTCTCTTCTAAAGTCAAGTGAAAGTAAAGTCAGTGAGGAAAAACATCGTGAGGAAACCCACATGGCTGAGTTGTACTTAGTCATGTGACAGTGTATTCGTACAAAACGGTGATAAGCCTGCCCCCTATCACGTGAGTACACTGTCCATGCAAAACGTGGGTACCTTCTCTGGACACTAGATGGCGCTGCCATGTGAGTTCAGAAGTATTGGTACCGCTGCCAACCCCTTCGGGGATAAACGGCGTGAACGTTTATGTTACGTTTATTATGTTATAAATATTTACAACAGTTCATTACAATGTTCCTAACACTTCTTAGTTAGTTCTTAGACGTCCAACACAGGTCAATAACATGATTATAAATCTTAGCGGTAATCAATTATCATTCTCTATGCGATATAATTCGTTCTAGATTTATAACTCTTGCCCCATGGAAATTATTGTGTTTCACCTTTGACTTAAGATCTTGCTCGTACAACTCAGCTTACGTTGTATTAATAAAACATAGCTTTAAGCTCTTGCATACTAAGTAATAGTACTATACGCTTATAGCAGTAATTGTCTGCTGTGTAGTGTCGGCTTAGAATAGCACTACCCCATTTCTACCCGTGGGTGATCGTAAGAGGCGACTAACGGTATTGGGGATTTTTAAGTGATTTTTGGGCGATGTGGTTGGACACCCGTCACCAAAAACGTTTTTTAGTATCGTTTTTTCCCCAATCAACTTCCAAAAGTGGCTGAGGAATTTATCATTCCAAAACTCTGGCTACCCCGTTAAGGGATTTATAGCCGTGAGTATATGTATGTATGTATTATGTTTTGTTGATGTTTGGTTAATATTGTGATTATTTTAACAGGGGTGGGCAGATTTTTTGAATAAAAGTGTTGTAATAATTATTAGCTATCAAATTAATCTGAACTTTTATTTTAGAGACAACAACTATAATAATAAAACTATAAAATAACTAGTTATATCATCATCTTAATATTATGAAAACTTAAAAAGATTTTCATAAATTTATAAATAAAAGATGTTATTAAAGGAAAGAAAAATTTCGACACTGGCGGGGTTCGAACCCGCGACCTTCGGGTATACGCCCCCGTCGCTCTGCCAACTGAGCTACAGTGTCAGTTGGCATCCAGCGCGAAATTTCTCTATCCTTTGTTTCTTTTTTACACGTTCAAGTAGTGTTTGCGTTTTCCTACCTCCGAATTTTTAACTAATTCGGACGGCCATTTGTCTACCTTTTCAGATAGAATGCAAATGTTGGAAACGCCTAACTATCACATAATTCAATGTTTTTGACATGAATTCCTCATGTGGGGATTATTACTTATAAATAAAAGATGTTATTAAAGGAAAGAAAAATTTCGACACTGGCGGGGTTCGAACCCGCGACCTTCGGGTATACGCCCCCGTCGCTCTGCCAACTGAGCTACAGTGTCAGTTGGCATCCAGCGCGAAATTTCTCTATCCTTTGTTTCTTTTTTACACGTTCAAGTAAGTTTCTTTCCTTTAATAACATCTTTTATTTATAAGTAATAATCCCCACATGAGGAATTCATGTCAAAAACATTGAATTATTTTCATAAATTGTTTATTAAACATTTACGAAATGATACGAATTATGTTATTAGATGTTCATATAAAATTTAATACAAAAAACAAGTTATAAATAAACCACACAACCGATATTAAATAGGTAGCCATTTTCTTTTACAAAACACCCATGTACAGAACTTACAGAAAGTCAAACATCCATTTCTCAGAAATACCACATTCGAACCGACCATCGAACCAGTGTATTTGGCTAACAGTTGAGTTTGTGAATTGGTCTAAACTCTAAATATACTTGGCGGTACAGCTCGGTGGTCCCATTTGCACCTAGTCGCGATGTGAGTGGCTTTTAATGTATTTATTACATGCGAGTTGTGTTAGAAGTGGTCCCGTTTTGGTATACAAGCCGGTTTGTATGATATGAATGTATCTTTTGTACATCTATATTTATACTAATAAGTGAAATTGTGTGATTAAGGTATGCCTTGTAGTGTCGGCTTAGAATATCACTACTTCTTTCTATCCACGGGTGTCGTAAGAGGCGACTAAGGGTGTTTTAAGTGGGTTTTTGGGCGATCCGGTTAGAGACCCATCACAAATGATACTTTATTTCCACCATCTTCTCCCCTATCAATTTACAAATGTGGCTGAGGAGTTGCTAGCTCTGAAGCTCTGGCTACCCCTTCAAGGGATTTTTAGCCGTGAGTATAAGTATGTATGTATAGTTGTGAATTGGTATTAATATACTTGGCGGTACAAGTCGGTGGTCCCATTTGCACCTAGTGATGATGTGAGTGGCTTTTAATAAGGAATGATATTATATGCGAGTTGCGTTAGAAGTAGTTCCGTTTTGGTACATCAGCCGGTTTGTCAGCTGTGAACGAATCTTGTACATCTATGCTATACTTATACAAAAAAAGTTAAATTGGATTGTAATTAAGGTATAACGGTGCACATACAAACTTTTTTTTAAATTTTTGATGCTTATCTTTCTGTTTTTTACTGATTTAATTATTATTTTATAGGTTTGGATAAAATAAGGTTTATAAATAAAAGATGTTATTAAAGGAAAGAAAAATATCGACACTGGCGGGGTTCGAACCCGCGACCTTCGTATACCCGAAGCTCGCGGGTTCGAACCCCGCCAGTGTCGAAATTTTTCTTTCCTTTAATAACATCTTTTATTTATAAGTAATAATCCCCACATGAGGAATTCATGTCAAAAAACATTAAAAAATAAGGTTTACTTACACATTAATTCCGGAGAGGCAATTTGTTTACATTCATAGCCCTCTGTTTATGATTTGAATGTGTTCCTATACATTGGCACATTATCTTATTTCTCAAAATGTGCGAAAACCATTTTAACATTCCATTATCTTTCTTTTTTACATTAAAATTTAGAGATAAAATTAACAAAAAGACTTAATATATAATTATAATAATTAATTTTGCTTTCGGATTTCTAAAGGGCTCCGATGCAATGCAGTCAATACCTCCATCTAAACGTATTCATCTCACACATAAAGTTGTTCCATTGTACACCTCTTAGCAGACTTATACAAACAGTTGTGGAGGCATTTTGAAATATCTAAAAGTATTTAGCGAGTGACTGATAATTGTTGAATATTCCTAATTGATTAATTTGAATACTTAGCGTGATTTGGAATGAGATTGAGGTACAGCTGGCTCCATTGAAGATTTATCTGTGTACATTATTAATTTGTTTTTTTAGTTTTTTTCAATTACCTTGTAATGTGGTATTTTATAAAATTTTACTATATATTTCTATGGGTGTTGTTTGACACGACCTATTGCCGTGGGTTTCTAAGTTTTAATTGAATTGGAAGCTCTTCGCGTTAAAATCTGGAAACTTAGTTGTATGTAAATGGAGATTATATTAGTTATTAGGACAAAATCAGAACAGTTTAAATAAACGGCGATAGGCCTGCCCCCTATCACGTGAGTACACTGTCCATGCAAAACGTGGGTACTCTGAACACCAGGTGACAAAGTCACGTGATGTTCAGAAGTATTAGTACCTCTGCCAACCCCTTCGGGGATATTCGGCGTGAACGTTTATGTTATGTTATGTTTAAATAAACTTGTACCTATTTGATTAGTCTGCGCTTCGGAATAGAAGTACCAACATAATAAATGTTTTAATTTTTACCATCATTACTACTTCTGATTCTATTGCATTTGTTTTTTTTATGAATGATAAGAAAACAAGATACGTAGTCGATTAATATGTTGAACCAAACATTTTAAAACCTACTATTTGTAACGTTTCTTTAACATACATACATACATATACTCACGGCTATAAATCCCAAGAAGGGGTAGCCAGAGATAAGGAATTAGAAATTACTCAGCCACTTTTGGAAAGTTAAGTAAGGAAAAGATGGCAAAATAAAGGTTGTTGGTGATGGGTCTCCAACCACATCGCCCGAAATTCCCTTAAAAGCCCCAATACCGTTAGTCGCCTCTTACGTACACCCACCGGAAGGAATGGGGTAGTGCTATTCTAAGCCGACACTACACAGTACACAGACACTACACAGACTTTAACACTTATTCAACAAAAAAAATTGCATTGTGCATTGTAGTATTAGCTTCATTTGGCAGTTCTGCCACGATATTAGCATACACCGTTTAACATAACGATTGTTTAAATGGGTGGTCAGTCCAGTATCACCAATCCACCGCACTGTGGATAATGTGCCGCGCCGCAGACAAAACCACTTTGAACAGTCCCTATTTGACCGCTCGAGATTTTAATATGCCTAGCTTGCGTAGTTTTGATGCTTGGGTCTAAATTATTTAATCTTTGAACTTATTTTATGATAAAAATTATAAATAGATAAACCGACATGTTGTCTACCAAATTGGCCTAACGGAATAAAATTTACTTTACAACTTCAAAAAGTGTTAAATGTTGTACTATATGAAGATTGTATGCAACAAATAAATATTTCTTTTTCTTATAAAAAAACAATGTCTGAATAATTCATAGTTTTTGCTTTATTTCCCATGATACTATCGTACACCGTTTAAGAGTATTTGAATTAGCCAGTTCAGTATCACCAATTCACCGCACTGTGGTTAATGTGCCGCGCCGCAGACAAAACCACTTTGAATAGTGTCTCTTTGACCGCTCGAGATTTTAATATGTGTAGTTTTGATTCTTGTATCTAAGTTAATTGAAGTTTAAAATTAGAAGGAATGCAAAAATTTAAATTCCTTGAAGTTTGCTAAATTAATGATAAATAAACTATTAAATGTAGAGTCGGTTTCGGACAAAAACTTACGTGTATATCATAAAAAAATTCGTTTCAATATTTTTCCTTGAGATTGTGGTATATTAGGGTACACCGTTTAACTGAATGATCGTTTAAATTGGCTAGTCCAGTATCACCAATTCACCGCACTGTGGTGAATGTGCCGCGCCGCACACAAAACCACTTTGAACAGTCCCTATTTGACCGCTCGAGATTTGAATATGCCTAGTTTGCGTAGTTTTGATGCTTGGCTCTAAATGATTTGATCTTGTAACATATTTGAAAGTAGAAACCAAAAAAACAACCGTGATAGCCCAGTGGGTAGAACACTCGGTTATCGTGCAAACGACTAGTGTTCAAATCCTGGGTCGGGCCTACACCAATTTGTCTTTTCTAAAGACATATGTGTGGTTAATTTATCATGGTTGTTAACGGTGAGGGAAAACATCGTGAGGAAACCCACATGGCTGAGTTGTACTTAGTCATGTGACAGTGTATTCGTACAAAACGGCGATAGGCCTGCCCCCCATCACGTGAGTACACTGTCCATGCAAAACGTGGGTACTCTGAACACCAGGTGACAAAGTCACGTGATGTTCAGAAGTATTAGTACCTCTGCCAAACCCTTCGGGGATATGCGGCGTGAACGTTTATGTATTATGTTAATTATGTATGTAAACCAAAAAAACAATACTTTTTGCCTTATATCGCACAATATTAGCGTCAACCGTTTAACATAACGACTGTTTGAATGGGTGGTCAGTCCAGTATCACCAATCCACCGCACTGTGGTTAATGTGCCGCGCCGCAGACAAAACCACTTTGAACAGTCCCTATTTGACCGCTCGAGATTTTAATATGCCTAGTTTGCGTAGTTTTGATACTTGGGTCTAAATTATTTAATCTTTGAACTCTTTTTATATTTAAAATTATAAATAGATAAACAGACATGTTGTCTACCAAATTGGCCTAACGGAATAAAATTTACTTTATAACTTCAAAAAGTGTTAAATGTTGTACTATATGAAGATTGTATGTAACAAATAAATATTTCTACATACATACATATACTCACGGCTATAAAATCCCTAGTAGGGGTAGCCAGAGCTAAGGAATCAGAAATTTCTCAGCCACTTTTGGAAGTTGAGTGGGGAAAATATCGTTAAATAAAGGTTGTTGGTGATGGATCTCCAACCGCATCGCCCAAAAATCCCTTAAAAGCCCCAATACCGTTAGTCGCCTCTTACGTACACCCACCGGCTGAAATGGGGTAGTGCTATTCTAAGCTGACACTACACAGCAGATATTATAAATATATATATTTCTGTTTCTTATAAAAAAAACAATGTCTGAATAATTCATAGTTTTTGCTTTATCTCCCATGATACTATCTTACACCGTTTAAGAGTATTTGAATTAGCCAGTTCAGTATCACCAATTCACCGCGCTGTGGTTAATGTGCAGCGAGATTTCAATATGCGTAGTTTTGATACTTGTATCGAAGTTAATTGAAGTTTAAAATTAGTAAGAATGCAAAAATTTTAATTCCTTGAAGTTTACTAAATAAATGATAAATAAACTATTAAATGTAGAGTCGGTTTCGGACAAAAACTTTCGTGTATGTCATTAAAAAAAATCGTTTCAATATTTTTCCTTGAGATGATAGTATATTAGTGTACACCGTTTAACTGAATGATCGTTAAATTGGCGGGTCCAGTATCACCAATCCACCGCACTGTGGTTGATCTGCCGCGCCGCAGACAAAACCACTTTGAACAGTCCCTATTTGACCGCTCGAGATTTTTAACCCATGATTTTGATGCTTGGATTTTAATGTGTACATATTAATACATTTTGTCAAAATAGGAAATAAATTTATTCGGAAAAATATTAAGATTTCATAATTTAATTACACATTATTGAATTAATAATCTCGTACATTTAATTTCGAATCTTTTACTGAACACATCTCCCTTATTTGTAAAATAATTAAAACTATTTAAATAAAAATGCACACACGATTTAATAGACTGCTTTCACCTATCAGGATCTCTCTCTCTCATTGAATAAAACAATATTATAACATCAAACAGCAACACTCCAAGATCCCCATAATAACCAACAATTAAACTTCTCACTCCAAAAAACCCGTGTTTCCAAAGTATCAAATACAATTAGTCCGCATATAAATCCCAGTGGTCATCATTTCAGTTGCGGTCACAAAAACCCAACAATGGCGTCCCTCGCTCGCGCCGACAAAGTGCGTGTTGAAAACTGCATGATGAAAAAATGTGTTCTCTTTCGTTTAAATACCTCGATGTGAATGGCGTTCATAAATATCGTTTTTGTGGTTTGAATACTTTCGGTTTCGATTTGATGTCGGAATTGAATTGTGGTTTTGGAGTAGGTTAGCTGTTTTTAGATTTTTTGTGTGAGAAAGTATTGATTGAATTGTCATGTCGTTAATTTGTAGAAATACATTTATCTGTCTATCCATAATGTGGTATGATTGCCTTAATTTCATTCAAAATTGCAATAATACTTATTCGGTACATTAACAAATTACAGTCAACTTAACAGAATTAAACTTTGCTAATCAATCAAATAGATAAAGGAAATAGAAAATCCATTTGGATTCAAAATAAAAGGGCCAATGCTCTGTCAAGTATTATGAGTATGTGTTATTAATGAAATTAAGTAGAATGCAGAAATTTACGAAAAAAGGTTTGTTTAAAATAACTTTAGTTAAATCTAATTTTAATTTGGAGTTCAATGTTAAAAGATAATCTCCTGGCATAATGGAAAAACGATCAATAAAAAATTACACATTATTTATTTATTTTCTTATTTCTAGTTTGTTATAATTAACAAACAACATAATAAAAACTTACAATAACACTGCAATATAACTTTAAACATGCCAATTAAATGTTTAACTACTAAAAATTTAAAAAAAGTTTAATGAAAACAAAAATTTACGACTAGCTTACGAACTCGAACTTCAAACTTCATATTTCTACTAAAAATACTATAACCACCGTTATGATAAAGTATAACTTGTTCAAATGACCAGTTTTCTCTCCCGCACTCATTAAACAAAATATTGATAGAAGTAGAGTAATAATTAATTAAAGAATACGTTTATTGAGCGGAAATCAACGTGATTAGGCGACATTAATGACTAAACTTGACAAATCTTGCGGTACATTTACGCGTTTCTCTCATCAATAACACAGAGAGAACTTTATTAATGAGAGAACTTTTACCAACATAGTTGTTCCTAGTGTGGACTCAACAGGGGGAGGCCTTTGCCCAGCAATGGGACACTATAGTAAAGGCTACATAAAATTAAAAAAAAAGTTGTTGCAAAGAAATGCAAACATGCGTACATATAATCACTGATATTTTTCCCTAAAAGCGGTAGCCAGAGCTTAAAAAATTAGGAATTCCTTAGCAACATTTGAAGTTTGAGTGGGTCCGCCGCGATATAAGTCGGCTTTTATGATATTGATAACTGAGGAAAGAAATGGGTTACAAATTTTCCAAGCCGGAACTACACAGATTTGGTGTAGTGTCGGCTTAGAATAGCACTACCCCATTACTACCGATGGGTGTACGTAAGCGGCGACTAATGGTATTGGGGCTTTTAAGGGATTTTTGGATTATGCGGTTGGAGACCCATCACCAACAAACTTTATTTCACCATCTTTTCCCCGTGGAACTTCCAAAAGTGACTGAGGAATTTCTAATTTCTTAGCTCTGGCTACCCCTTTCAGGGATTTAAAGCCGTGAGTATATGTATGTATGTGTTGTATATAAAACCACAATGAAGATATGCTGGCGAATACAAGAGGCCAAGCACGAGCGCTATTTTATCGTCAGGATATCGGTTGAATGGGATGACAGTATACGAGAGTAGGTGTGAAAGCTATTAACCACGCTATATCTAGTTAAAAGGTCGCTCGTAATACCTATGCAGCAGGACAAGCACGAGCCATGTTTAAACTAGTTATCGCGTGGGATAAAGCAGCCAGAAGAGCAAGCACGAGCGCTCTTATATCGACACGATAACGGTTAGAATGAGATGGCAGCATACGTTACTAAGTAAGTGCGTAAGAGATGGCTGCTTTATCCCACGCGATAACTAGTTTTAACACGGCTCGTGCTTGCAGGTGACCTTAAAAAGCCTTAATTTCCAACCATTCTAGTTGAAATATCAACTCAACAAGATATTATTTACTTAATATGACCTCACTAGATCTTCACATTACTGCACTTTCATTGTTTTCCCATAAGTAACCCGCCATTGGATTACAAGTTGCCGTAAATTAAATATATTTTTTTTGTTTCAGGTAAGTTTACAGAATGAAACATCGCGGAGCCTCTTGCATGAGTCACACTAATAAACTGGGGTAATATTCGGTAATTACGGTAGTGACGACACCATGGGGGAAATACCGAATTGCAACTCAAACAGGGTTTAATCATGAAAGTTTTATGACGCCATAACTTTAGGCGTCGGTTTCGAAGTGTGGGTGCGTAGAGGCATGGATAAAAACTATAAAAAGTTGCTTATGTATGTAATTTTGTGGTTAGTTTTAATGTATGAGATGTGCTTAGAAAGGGAAGAAATAGTATAAAGATAGTGATAATTTTTGATAATTTTTAAAATAAATTAAATTACATTCTGTATTATCGGTGGCGATAGCTAAGCATAATCCGACACTAAATGGCAAATATCTAACATAATCCATTTATTATTCAGTTTAGCAGTAATTCAATTTAGTATATCATTATCATTACTATTTCATTTTAACGTCTGTTATTAATGCAAAATAAGTTTATTATGAGCTTTATTTATCGCCAAACTTCGTTAAGTTTGCGTAAACTATATTATTATAAGGCATTATATCATTTGATTATCCGCCATTATGTGATTATAGTCGTCATAAATAGTTATTGTGTCAGAGTCAGAAGTGTAAGTAACAGGATGGTTTGAAATGTAATTTAAGAGAAAGTTTTTGATTGGTAGTCTTCTTGTATTTATCATCTTTTCATATCTTGCGATTGATGAAGATAACGTAGAAAGACAAAATAAGCTAGTTTTTCAAGTATAATAACTTAAACTGAACTAAACATTCACGCTGCATGTCCCCATTGGAATGTCAGAGCTGCTAATACTTCTGAACATCACTTGACGTTCTGATTACTTGTTGTTCAGAGTACCCCTGTTTTGTTTCACATTCATGTGATAGATAGTGCAGGCCTATTGCCGTTTTCTAGACATGTCGCATGACTAAGCATAACTCAGACAGGATGGTTTCCGCAACAATGTTTTCTCTGATCGTAAATAACTTAATAAATTGACCATATAATGTGGTCAATTTAGTCATATATACATACATATACTCACGGCTATAAATCCCTAGAAGGGGTAGCCAGAGCTAAGGAATTAGAAATTCCTCAACCACTTTTGGAAAGTTGAGTCGGGAAAAGATGGTAAAATAAAGGTTTTTGGTGATGGGTCTCCAACCGCATCTCCCAAAAATCCCTTAAAAGCCCCAATACCGTTAGTCGCCTCTTACGTACACCCACCGGAAGAAATGGGGTAGTGCTATTCTAAGCCGACACTACACGGCACACGGATTCTGCAACAATGTTTTCTCTTATCGTAAATAACTTAATAAATTGACCATATAATGTAGTCAATTTAGTCATATGAATTTAGAATAGACACATTGGGGTCACTGTGGGACTTAGGTGGTTTGCTCACTGAGCTACTCGTACCACAGATGATAAGTTGCAAAAGATGATATATGATGCATTTGTGTCTTTTGATATAAAAAACATTTGGAGCCCAAGAGTTTTGCCTAAGGAATTTTCATTGGTGCATTTTATATAATATGATTTATATGGACTTTTACAGAAGAATGAATTCACGACGTATTATGTCTATTTAATGATACCAATAAACGTTAAAAACAACAATTTTAATAAATTTACATGCGAAGTTCCAACATGGCACCATCATCGTATGCAAACATCGATTATTCAATAACCAACAGTAACAGCCCATATAAAGTCTCCCTCAGCATTATAGCTTCATATACGCAATATAAACACATAAAATTACTCCGACAAACACGGCTTTACAACGCGAGAATCGCATGCGAAATAATATAACATAAAGAGTGAAGACATTAACAGGAGTTAAGGTAGAGGATATGGTACAAAAGTAGAGTGGAAAAAGTAAATGCATTTATGTTAAAATAACAACTGTTAAATAAAAACAATGTTATTTTTTAATTCCTGGTTATGATAGGTCATGGAAACTAGTTTCTAGCAAATTAATCAAATCATGAATTTTCGCGATCGATAAACATATTTGATAGTCTTTTTTGTGCATGAAACCTCATGTGGGGATTATTTACTAATCAATTAAGGAAAGAAAATTTGCGACACAAGCGGGACTCGAACCCGTGTAATTTTTCTTTCCTTAATCGATTAGTAGGTAAACGTATATGATACTAGAATATTACATAGCATTTTTGCCGTATCAACCTAAAAAGTGGCGAAGAAATGAGTCTTCCGAATGGAGTTAGAGTAGTTATTATGTCAGATGGGCTTTGCAAATAAATGAATGTTGCTTTCTTTGTAAGAATGCACTTGAGTAATCTACCTATACTTATTATGAGGAGGATAGATAAGTTTGTGTGTGAGTTTGTCTGTAATGAATAGGCTCTAAAAGACTCAAGACTCAAGTGTTTACGCAGTATATCCTCGAAGTGGTTGGTAAAGGTACCAATACTTCTGAACATCATGTGACATCGTCACCCGGTGTTCAAAGTACCTACGTTTTGCTTGGACATTGTACTCACGTGATAGGAGGCCTATCGCCGTGTGGTACGAATAAAATATCATGCGACTAATTGCTCCAAAATATATTAATAATTTTAAAAGTCTTCGACTAATAAATTGCTGTGTAGTGTCGGCTTAGAATTACACTACCCCATTTCTGCCGGTGGGTGTACGTAAAAGGCGACTAACGGTATTGGGGCTTTTAAGGGAATTTTGGGCGATGCGGTTGGAGACCCATCACCAACAACCTTTATTTTGTCATCTTTTCCCCACTCAACTTTCCAAAAGTGGCTGAGGAACTTCTAGTCCCTTAGCTCTGGCTACCCCTTCTAGGGATTTATAGCCGTGAGTATATGTATGTATGTATGTATGTCGACTAATAAAAAACGAATCTTTAAAAAATTTGGCTATTTTAAATTAAGCCTAACCTTGTTCAAAATTGAGGCAGACCACTATTACAAGACTATGTGTGAACAAGTCAAGTGGATCTAGTAGCTTTCAAGTAAAAATTAAAGTCGCATATAGATACTGTACTTCGATAACGTAAACTCAGCTTTACAAAAGCCTGCGAAATTGCGCACCAGCCCCCGTAGCATGAGGCTTCTGAGAGCGTGTATGTCACATGAGAAATGACAAACTGACAGATTATCCATACAAAATCTGTCAGTTTCTCATTTCTCATGTGACATACACGCTCTCAGAAGCCTCATGCTACCCATGCAGATCCATCAACTTTGTAATAAAAATAAAAAGTGGCCTAAGAAGCGCCATAACGTTTATAGCCATATTAAAATGCTATGGCAATACTCTAATTCAGCTGTAAAAGACACAATATTGACCAATAAAAGCGTGGTCGTTGAATTGGCTTGAGATGAATCGTCCATTTTGTTGTTTAGCTAGAGAAAATAGATACATACATACATATATTCACGCCATTAGTTCCCATTGGGGTAGGCAGAGACTATTGATCGCCACTTCGTACGATCCTGACATACTTCTCTAGCTTCGTTTACATCCATCAATCTTTTCATGCATGCTCTTTTATTCTTCATACTACGGACGCCAGCCTTTTTGAGCACACTCTCAATTTGGTCCAAGTGTGTTCTCCGTGGTCGTCCTCTAGAAAATAGATGATACTGTAAAAAAAAGATAGAAAAAGGTATGTTAAGATGGTTTGGGTACATAGAGAGGATGATGATTGTACATTGTTAAAAGAGATTTATAGAGCTAATGTCGAAGGTAATGTAAGTAGAGGACGACCAGGAAGGACACATTTAGATCAAGTTGAGAATGTGGCAGGTGTCCTAAGTGCTAAAAGTAAAAGATTATGTATGAAAAAAATTATGAATGTTCACGCAAGGCGGAGGTTTTGCCAGGATCGTACAAAGTGGCGATCGATAGTCTCTGCCTACTTCAATGGGAACTAACGGCGTGAGTATATGTATGTGTGTAAGAATATATCTGTTTTTGAGATATGACTATTTAAAATACAACCGTGATAGCCCAGTGGGTAGAACACTCGGTTATCGTGCAAACGACTAGTGTTCAAATTCTGGGTCGGGCCTACACCAATTTGTCTTTTCTTAAGACATATGTGTGGTTAATTTATCATGGTTGTTAACGGTGAGGGAAAACATCGTGAGGAAACCCACATGGCTGAGTTGTACTTAGTCATGTGACAGTGTATTCGTACAAAACGGCGATAGGCCTGCCCCCTATCACGTGAGTACACTGTCCATGCAAAACGTGGGTACTCTGAACACTAGGTGACAAAGTCACGTGATGTTCAGAAGTATTAGTACCTCTGCCAACCCCTTTGGGAATATTCGGAGTGAACGTTTATGTTTATGTTATGTTATTTAAAATTGTTGTGTTTACTTAAAATAACATCAAGCCATTTCTTCCCGTGCAATTAGTAGAAGAACTATAACCAATAAGTCTTTAATTTAATGATGTTTTCGTCATTTAAGTTCGAAAAAAGAGCAATTCAAACTTTAGATTCTATGGCTACCTCTTTTAGAGATTCATATCCGTAAAAATAGACAAGGTTTAAAGATACAATAAGATAAAAAAACTTATTCAATTATGATCATCCATTTAAATAAATACATACATACATATACTCACGGCCATAAATCCCAGAAATGGGTGCCAGACTTTAGAACTAGAAACTACTTAGCCAAATTTGGAAGTTGATATGGGACAAGACGGTAGAAATAAAGTTATTATGCAATGCAAATGGAGACCCATCACCAACGATACTTTATTTCTACCATCTTGTCCCTTATCAACTTCCAAATGTGGCTGGAAGTTAAATAAATAGAACCCTTTTAAACAAAACTGAATGTTAACTTATAAAACCTAGATATACAGACAATTTAATCATCATATTAAATCGAAATGCGAGTGAATGGCGGTTAAACAAATTATGAAATTGGATCTCCAAAGCATAATAGTGATCCATCAAAATTATGACGGGTAACGAAAGGGACTACCTTTGTTGACTATTCCTAAAGCAGGCTAACTGTGGGAATGTTTAAATACCGTTTAAAAGATCGATTCTTTAACCTCTCGATTATTTAAGTTGGATTGGTTTTAATCGATCATTGAATTTGAAATAGGAAAAAAGTTGAAAGGTACTCAAGATATGTTTGAGACCACACAATGAATTCAAATTTTATGAGTCATTTTAAATTTGCCTTATAATACAATTTTCCGTGTAGTGCCGGCTTAGAATGTCACTACTCCTTTCTACCTACGGGTGTCGTAAGAGGCGACTAAGAGTATGGGGCTTTTTTAAGCGGTTTTTGTGCGATGCGGTTGGAGACCCATCACCAACGATACTTTCTTCTTCTATCTTGTCTCCTAGCAACTTCCAAATCAGGCTGAGAAGTTTCTAACTCTTAAGCTCTGCCTACCCCTTTTGTTTATAGTATATGTATTTATGTATGTAAATAAAAATACGTTGGTCGGCAAATATGTGTCTTTAACAACAAGTCCATGACGTTAGCGCCATAACTAAAATGACCAAAAATATTTTCTTAAAAACCGTATCCTTTGTCTTTGAATTTATTAAAGCTGTCGGCGGGAACTAGTAATTTTCGCGTGTTGCCAGCAATAAATATCAATTTGTGTGCGTCCGTGACACACAGATTATACGTTTCGGTTAATCCAGTCAGATGATTTAAACGTTTCGATGTAAAACTCGTGTGGACCCGTGTTCTGTTGAAATAATCGTTATTTATTGGCTTTTAATTGTGTGCTGAGGTTTTTGTTTTGGGTTAACCTCATTGTCAGGCAGTTTTGTCGGCACAAAATCAATTTTTCCCGTGGGTGGAGTGAGGAGTGAGTTAGGACTTCAGACTTTTTAAGTCATTTATGGACAAAGTTGATGATGAGGCATGTCTCTATCTTATTTTCACTTAACTTATAAAAATAGCAAGCGAAGAACACCCTAAGGGGTTAAACACACGATAAGCGTGCAGACTATGAGGGTTCAAATACCGGGTCGGGCCTGCACCAGTTCGTCTTTTGTAAAGTCATATGTGTGGTTAATTTATCATGGTTATTAACGGTGAGGTAAAATGTCATGAGGAAGCCCACATGGCTAAGTTGTACTTGGTCATGTGACAGTTTATTTGTACAAAACGGCGACAGGCCTGCCCTATATCACGTGGATGCTCTGTCCAAGAAAAACGTAGGTACTCTGACCACCAGGTGACAAATGTCACGTGATGTATTCGTACCTTTGCCAACACCTTCGGAGAAATACAGCGTAAATATTTGACCATGAATAGTAGCCAAGCCACCGTTGGACGGCTTACAGCCAAAGCACGAAATATCTTGCTTTTAGAAAATCTAGTGTTTTAGTTTAAGCATCCATACTTATCAAACTGAAATAATCCTCACAATTTAAATTTGTTTGTACTACCCCCGGATACGTATTATATTGCGTATAACCACTTGTACTTCGTATGTCAGGCTAAGTGGTGAGTCATTAATCAAAGTGTTATTTATTTTCAACTGTCACTTTACTGAAGAATGCTGAGGGATCCGTATTCATCTGTCGACTTGTCATCTATTCATTAAATGGTAACCCTACCTGTATAGTCGCCGACGGAAGTCTTTAGGAAAGTGTAAAATATATATGGTTTCGACTGGGCACTGGGTTTTTAGGAGTTACTAATAATATATTTGAGAGAAGCACGAATCAACGAAGCACACAGAGGTTTTAATAATTTAGTTCCATAATATTCTCTACACCTAATCATTATCGCAACATTATTAAAGTCCATGTTTGAATGTAATACTGATAATTTTACCGAGTTTAAATTAACAACCGTGATAGCCCAGTGGGTAGAACACTCGGTTATCGTGCAAACGACTAGTGTTCAAATCCTGGGTCGGGCCTACACCAATTTGTCTTTTCTAAAGTCATATGTGTGGTTAATTTATCATGGTTGCTAACGGTGAGGGAAAACATCGTGAGGAAACCCACATGGCTGAGTTGTACTTAGTCATGTGACAGTGTATTCGTACAAAACGGCGATAGGCCTGCCCCCTATCACGTGAGTACACTGTCCATGCAAAACGTGGGTACTCTGAACACCAGGTGACAAAGTCACGTGATTTTCAGAAGTATTAGTACCTCTGCCAACCCCTTCGGGATATTCGGCGTGAACGTTTATGTTATGTTATGTTATGTTTAAATATAAATACATTTGTCTTAGAATCTCACTACCTCTTTCTACCCACGGGTGTAGTAAGAGGCGACTAAAGGCTATGAAGCTTTTTTGAGCAAATTTCGGGCGATGTGGTTGGAGAACCATCACCAACGATATTTTATTTCTACCATCTTGTCTCCACTCAACGTTCAAAAGTGGCCGAGGAATTTCTAGCTCTTAAACTCTGGCTATCAATTTTTGGAGTTTATGGCCGTGAGTATATGTTATCACAACATGTATTCATAATATAACTCCGTGGTCTAGCGGTTAAGCGCTTGGTTTCAAGTACGGAGGTCTCGGGTTCGATTCCCAAGGGGTGGTAACCTTACAAATTTAATTTGTAAGATTTAACCCAGTTTGGAAGGATATTGCAGGCTTGAATCACCTGATTATCCGAAAATTAAGATGATTCCGTGCTTCGGAGGGCACCTTAAGCCGTCGGTCCCGGCTACTATTACGGTAGTAGTCGTTAGTCTGCCAACCCGCAATTGGCCAGCGCGGTGGACTATGGCCAAATCGCCCTATATAGGGTAGGCTCGAGCCCCTTGGTGGGGACATATATGGGCTGTGAGATAATAATATAACATAGCAAAATGGTCTAAACTGTACCAAATTAATTATTATGAAAATATAAATATAAAATTAATTCAACCTAAATACGTATCTGTTAGTTCCAATAAATTATTATTTTTATCACTTTTCTCAATGCCAGTACCAATATCATTAGTCATTGAGACGTCAGTATTTTTCTTATTCATTTCCAATCGGATATATGCAGGTTGTTAGCTACTACTTGATTTTAAATTGTATTGTAATTATGACACAAAATTAATATTTAATAAGAGTGATGGATGTGAACGAAGCTAGAGAGGTTGGCCAGGATCGTATAAAGTGGCTATTGATAGTCTCTGCCTACCCCAATGGAAACTAACGGCGCGAGTATGTGCACGCATGTAACTTATATTGTATGTAACTTGTGTAATGATATAAATTGGCTTCAAACACAAAACTTTTGCCTAGACGAAAATATTTGTCTCATTTGTATGTTTTAATTCCCAAGCCAGCAATAATTGGATTTCTTCTTAATCTTAAAATCTTTGACAACGTTTAAATGTATAGGTACATATACTCACGCCATTAGTTTCCATTGGAGTGAACAGAGACTATCGATCGCTACTATGTACGATCCTATCATATTTTTTTTCGATATCTCCTTATTTATCCTTCCCGCTTAGGATAAATAAAATTCTATATTATATATTGATAGTTTTTTGATATCATTCTAACTTGAATTAAAAAAAGTTACCTACGCAGACGAAGTCGCGGCCCGAAAGCTAGTTGAAATAAAACCAAAACATATCAAAACCATACCGTATCTAATTGGAGGCAGTGAGAGGCGTACCTTCATTATACTCGTTAAATCACTGCATCTCTATACTGTGATAGATCATTAAATAGGAATTACGGGAAAAAACACTAGATTGTAAGGAAATCCTGAAATTTTATCTTCATTAACAAAAATTGCTGTGTAGTATCGGCTTAGAATAACACTACCCCATTTCTGCCGGTGGGTGTACGTAAGAGGCGACTAACGGTGTTGGGGCTTTTTGGGCGATGCGGTTGGAGACCCATCACCAATAACCTTTATTTTGCCATCGTTTCCCCACTCAACTTTCCAAGAGTGGCTGAGGAACTTCTAGTTCCTTATTATCTTTGGCTACCCCTTCTTGGGAAATATAGCCGTGAGTATATGTATGTATGTATTAACAAAAAACATAGACATTTACGTATCAGACTATCGGTGCTAATTTTCTATGATCCTGGCAAATCCCTCGCGCTTAATCATATTCAACAATCATATACTCACATTCATCATATTTTTTAATATATAAAATTCACGTGTCACTTATTGTCACCAAACTCCTCCGAAACGGCTGAACCAATTTAAATGAAATTTTACGTACACATTTAATAGATCTGAGAATAGGTTTATTATATTTGTTTATGCCCCTAATTGAAAAGGGGAGTCCGACCCCTAAAATTTTATTCTTATCTTATAGACTAGAAATTCCCTGGAAATAATTTATATAGCTACCCAACGTTTGCCAGTTCAGCTAGTATTCTATACACTTAACACGCCCGCGATTTTAATTCTATATATTGTTATATGATGAAGAAAACGGATTCTTGAGATGACTCAGATGTCACTCTATAGTGGTGCTGGCTGAAAATCAGTACTGTGAGTCGAAGGCTCACAGAAAATGCTGAGACAGTACCGATTCGCTGTTGCAGTGGCGCAAGAAGTACTGATACTCTATATCTTATACTGTCGCGTTTCAGTGTTGAACATGTGTATTTTTTGTTGTATTTTTATATGTGTTTTTTTTGTTTGTTGTATTTGTAAAATAATTGTTTTTCTTGTGCCTACAACGGGGAATAAACGTATTTTCTTTCTTTCTTTCTTTTCTAAAACTGAATGACTTTTCGACTTGAAAGCTAGTTTCAATAAAATCAAAACACAACCATACCATACGTAATTGAAGGCAGTGAGGAGCGTACCTTCATTATACTCATCAAATTACTGCAATAGTACCTTCAGTATTAAGTGCTCTCATCGGAGATAATTATCCTACGGTATTTGTATTTCAATATACTGGCTTTTGGATTTATTATCCTGTTTCAGATGCTTTAGACTTAAAAGGCTAATTGTGGTTTGAAAAGTGAGGTTTATGTGGAATCAATTGTTAATTGACCACGTACCACGACCACTTTAATTTCTATTGAGGTAGGCAGATAATACTTACCGCTATAAATTTTTTTTTGCAGGAATATTTAAACAAAGTCATTCTACTATATCTACCCCTAATAAAGAGAGGGGGCAAAACACATATTTTTATTTATTTGGCAAGACAACTATTCTTATAATAAAATTGATACCTCAGCGGAAAGACCTATGCTTCTCGGGAAAATTTATTTTGTATCGCAAGTCGACTCGTCACATTTTTTTTAAAGTCGTTTTCCTATTAATTTACCAAAGTTGATCCTATTTACTATGCGCCCAGTCATGTGAGGGCACTGATAGATACTCTGAAAATCAGGTAATAAAAACACGTGGAGTTCAGTATTTCTGCGAATCTCTTGGGAATATACGGCGTGAACGTTGATTCAACTTATAATCAAAGAAATTTTAAACAAAATATCCAATTAACCTAAACCAAAAGAAAACCCAAACTTTCAAACAAAGAACGCCAAAAACCGTAAAATTATTCCAATTTTCTCGCAGCATACTGTCCATAACCAAAGGGGCTAGACATCGTAACTCCTTCGATCCTATATCATATAGTTAACTGCATACCCCTGCACCGGTGTGGGGAAAAAATAAATTGGTTAGTGACGCCCTTCGCATCTGAGACTCTTTACGATCTTGCCGTCTGGCCATGACTTTGAGTGGTGAGCGGGAGTTATAAGCGGCGCGGCAGGCGGAAGAAACAAACGAATACGATTGAATGAGCATGCCACGAGTCGTTACTTTATGCGGCGCGGTTTTGTGAGGGTTATTTATTATTCGACATACATACATATACTCATGACTATAAAGCTCTAGAAACCTCTTCTAGAGCTTTATAGCCAGGGCTGCAGAATAAGAAATTTTGTAAGTTGAGTGGGGAAAAGATTGTAAAATAATGGTTGTTGGTGGTACGTGCCAACCGCTTCGCCTAAAAATCACTTCCATAGCCCCAATATCCCTAGTCGCCTTTTACGAACCCCCACGGGAAGACATGCGGTAATCAGCTGCCACTATACCGCAATTTTTATTGGTTTTAATTGGTACTAATAAGTATCGTAGCTGTGCCGAGGGCTTAAGGGCGTCCCCGGAAAAATAGGTTGATTTGATATTGATTGTTTGGAAATTCTATAAAGTCTGATTTGATGATATTGATATGACATGAATAAAATATATGTTGGTGATTAGTTCATGGTGTTAAAATTTGATGTTTAACATTTTAATAATTTGTTGAAAAATATGATGAAAAAAATTGAATTGGAACATGCTTTGTTTTCATAAAAACCGTATAGGCTCCACTGGCATAACATACATGTGAACTCATTATGTGTCGCGTATATATACGCGTAGCTTTAAGATCTGTAACTTTGATGTTTAACTTTTCATTTAAACATTATAGTTATTCAATAAAACTAAATAAACTACATTTGTCCTGCGCGCGCGTTTTTTCCGTCCCTGTCACTCTCAGTAAATTTGACGCAAGAGTGAGCGCAATAGCTGCAAAATGCGGGGAGGCCCTTAAACTCCTGGTGTGCTCCATACCATTATAAACGTGTGTATCTGTCGCTCGCCGCGCCGCTCGTAGCTCTCGCTTAGGTACACAGTCGTGGCCAGTCTGTGTACCTATTACTGCGGTACGATGAAATTGAGAGTGGGTTTTGATTTACAGTGTTTCGTGCATTATAGAGCAGTGAATTCTAGTCGAAATTATAAAAGGAACATATGTGTTGTAATTAATGTATTTTATTCTATTTTATGATTAAAGACTTACTTAGTATAAAGGCACATAAAGGAAGGTAGGTCTCTTGACTAACCTATCGCGTTTCTTTTGCATTGATTAATGTTTTCGTATAATATAATAAAACTATGTAATGACGTTATGGCATAAAATTATCTTATAGTAAATCATTTTATCACAAAATTAGTCATCTGACAAGAAAAAATATTGTATGATGTCCTTTTCTTTACATTATTATCCCATTTCCTCGCCATTGTAGTTGATATGATCTTTTTAACTGATTTAAGCGTGTTTCAACTCTGATTAAAGCAAACTCTTTTACCAAAAAGCTACAAACGCGGAACTCTTATTTTGTTTGAAATATCAAAATTTCATCTTACACAAATTGGAACTGTTGAGTTGATTCTTGGTCTGAGGAATAAAAAATAGGAACTTAAATACATGGACATGGATGGCATACAATATTGATCGCCCCTTTATAACATCCTGGCTAAAATCTTGCGTTTTTATCACATTCATCATTGTATTTTACACTTACAGACACTAATTATAATAATTTTTGTTTATGAAAATTGTTATCTGGTTTAGGAAACCGAATAAATATTTTTTCGCCGCGGGAAAAAATACCATTGTTTATGGTAAATGAAATTCAACACGAAATTAGACAGTGCATCTTATAGCATCAGTATATTTGTGTAGTGTGGGGTTGTTTTACGACCTTGTACGGGTTTGAGTCATTTCGCGAGATAGAGGGGTGCGGAGAAACCTATAAATCTTTATTTTATTTTGTACTAGGTGCAAGATGTTGTAAAACAAATTTTGCGTGAAGGGAATGATACAACGTGCTGTCTCTGATTTATGATCTAAAATATTTAAATCATAACCTATTCGATTTCTGGTATCGGCTTAGAATAAGATTATTTCATCTATTTTTGTGAGTGTTGTAGAAAGTGTCTTAGACAAAGGACATTTTCAGTAATTCTCGAGCGATGTGGCTGGAATTGCAGATACTCAGAGGCTATAAATACCAAAAAGGGGTAGCCTTCAGAATAGGAAG
>OY755194.1:7149375-7190627 GCA_963576735.1 Bedellia somnulentella | reverse complement strand
AACCTATCCTCACGGCTATATATCCCAAAAATAAGTAGCCAGAACTTCAGACTCGATTTTTTACAACTTTTAGAAACTGTATGTGTTTTGATAACATCCTCTGAAACCCACTGAAATATCACAGTTGTCAATATGTTACAATAGTATGCAACCAACGTAAGCATAATCACCAATAATCGAAATAAAATCAAATTTTTGAGAATCCTTGGTCTGAATACCTTTTTATGACTCCATAAAAAACATCTTTAGCCAAAATTCACATACTACCCAGAATCGAAGTATAAAAAAATCGTGAAAAAATTTCTTCATATCTCCATACATTGCTATGAATTTCGCAATATGCCCTACGAATCGAATCTTGCACGCAATCATCTCTATAGTCCGACCTTTTTTCATACGTGGACGGAATAATTATTAGTTGGTCGTTTTGTACCGAATTGCTCGTTTCAAATGGTATTAATAGATGTAATTGTGAGTTGACGGAAAACGATCTGAGCTAACAATTTCTCTGTAATCATCATGATATGATATGATCATCATATAAGTGGATAATTAATCACATGCGTTAAAAGTGTGGGAAGATATAGGAAATTTACATTGCTAAGTTGTACTTAGTCACGTGTGTATCCGTACAAAATAGCGATAGGTCTGCTTTCTATCACGTTGACTAACTGTTGACGCAAAGCTAAATTAATGTTATCATCAGTGTATTTCAGCATTTCATGAGTTTTAAACTTAAAAAAAAAGACTCAAAAAATAAAAAAAATACATTTAAATTTATTTCACTCTGGATATGCATGATTTATTTGTAAGATTAGGCTAGATTTAGAGCATTAAGAAGTAAGTGTTTTTTTACCATAGCAGGTAGTTTTTCCAACGTCTGTTATTTTATAATATTATGTATTCATACTTTAAAAATACACATTTAGAGTAAAGAGATAGGTTTATTTACTTACATGATTTTCTGGGTTTTTTCAAAGGGTTTCCATGAGTATTTTAGTATGATGTGTAAAATAAACAATCAACGCATTAATTACATTCGTAGGCTTTTTCAATTATCCACCAGAAAGACGAAACAAATGTGTCTTAACTTCTTGTAATTTTCTTTAATTTTGTCTATTTCACATATACATAGAGTGTTAAAAATGTAGAGTCTGAATTAAGTACAAGTTTCTACGAATGTTACTCTTTTTTGTTATATACAAACCCTTTTTAACGTGTATTAGAAGAACATTCAAATAGCCAATCTTACTTCCTCTCCCTCTTGTCTCTTCTTGCATGAGGTATACTCAAACTTTTTATTGATATCTTCTGATATCTATTGATATTATTGAATCACTTGATTAACTAAAATTTAAGATGATAATGTGTTTCAAAAGGTACGGCAAGTCATCGGTTTCTTTATGTCATGTAACGTAATGCTTATTTTAAGGAAACAGAATCAACAAATAGTTGTTGATATGTTTTTGTTTTCAACACAAAATTTTCTTATTTTCATTTATCCTTACGGATTAGAAATGCTATTTTTTTACAGCTTAGTCGTCTTCGTGTTTTTTTTCGATACCATAGACTATTCTCTACACAGTTTGCTTAGTCGTCGTCTAATATGCAAACACTCGAAACACTTGAATAGCAATGGAAAGTAAACGGGCCGAGGTGATGAAGCCAAGATTGTCTCGTTGTTGCTCTGAACCTTTCACGCTTCCAAATTAAAAGAAAATTGTAGGCATTTTATATAAGAAATGACGCCTTTACGCTTACATTTTGTACAAATAGTACCTACCATTTTTATTTTTTTAGCTATGCAAAAATTTAAAAACAAAAAAAATATATTAAATAAACCACGACCTAAAAATGTATAAAAGTGACTACAAAATTTAAATTAAATTCAAACAGTCAAATTATTTGTTTAAATTTGTGCTTTAACAACCACTTTACTGGTATAAATTAAATTAAAATGTTGTCTGGACGCAAAAATGTTATAGATTATATTTATAATTATATCTTTTATATCTTGGTATACAGCAAAGAAATATTATAATTTACATAAAATGATACAAAAGCATTTCTTTCAGGTATACCGTGATAAAAATTTTGATATAATTCACTGGCAGATGATAACGGTGAAAGTCCAAAAAATTGGTCCAGCCGTTTCGACTATATTAACCGGAACACACAACTAAATTGACACAGATTTTTTAAAAAAATGATATGTTTTTTAAATAAGCTTGTAATATTAATAAAAACGTAGTACATATAGCACAACATATTTTTATAATTTGTCCCAACTAATCTTTGAATCTTTAAGTGCAGTTGTAATTGGACGTTTTTTTTATATTTCAGAAATTTAAATAGTAATAAACAACACCTCTCACTCTAAAATACAAGCAATACAAAAATTCAAAAATGTAATAGAGAGGCAGACCCACGTATTGTTTTGTCACAAATAAATTCGGTCCGCGTCCATGCGTCACAAACAGACAGGTTTGTTAGACTTCAATCAAGGCTGGAGTAAACGGATACTAGGATTTGAATACGATAAACCTGCTGTCTTTATTTTAAAAGCCTTTTTCATTTGCAATCAGAGTAGCTGTCTTCGGTATTTGATTAACAAATGTTGTATAAAACCAATTGAATTTGTATATTTTTGGGTAGTCATAACATAATATTAAACCAAAAATTTATTTTGAATATCAGCCTTAGAATAGAATGACGCCATTTCTTCACAGGTTGTTAACAGGAGACGAAGAAGGAATGGTATTGAGGATTTTTAATCAGGTTAAGGCAACTTCTATTTTACAATATTTTCTCAGTTTAAATTGAAATTCTAAAAGCTCTGGCCCTGGTTATTTCTTTTAGTGATTTATAGCCGTGAATATATTTATGTACATATGTGATAGAGACTACAAAAAATTGCGTTTCAAACAGATAGGTTTGTTAGACTTCAATCAAGGCTGGAGTAAACGGATGCAAGGATTTGAGTATAAACCTGCTGCCTTTTTTTTAAAGGATTTTTCATTTGCAATCAGGTTTGCTGTCTTTGGTATTTGATTAACAAATGATGCAAAAACCAATTAAACTTCCTTGTATTTGCTTTTATGATATCCTATGTTATAAATGTAAAATTTTAGATGTTTGCGTGTTTGAGGTGAAGAGGCTTCTCAATTACGGAATGTATATGAAGGAAATTTTGCAGACTGCTAGATAATGACTCCAATTATGATATTTATAAAATATTTTATATGTCTGAAAAATTTAAACAAAAAAATATTCACGCCTGATTAAACTCAGAGTACCTGAAAAAACGCCTAAAGTTTGGCATAAGCAAATTTACGTACGTTTAAGTACAAAGTCTGTCGGGTCAGCTAGTTGATATATAAATTATGCTTAGAATGCAGGAGGCGACTAAGGAAGGGTATTGAGGCTTTTTAAGTAGTTCTATCTGATTTTCAAGCTCTGGTTTCCTCGTTCAATGTTTTATAGCCGTGAATGTATGCATGTGGTATTGACTAAAGATTAAAAAAAGTTACAAATAGACAGGTTTGTTAGACTTCAACCAAGGCAATGAACGGATGCAAGGATTTGAATATAAACCTACTGTGTTTATTTTTAAAGGATTTTTCATTTGCAAACAGATTTGCTGTCTTCGGTATTTGATTTACAAAGGTCCAATTAAGCTTGCATATTTTTAAGTGTATTTTAGTTAAATGTGACATTTGACAATTGACTTAAGATAGATAGGGACAACATTTAAGGTGTATGTTATTGTGAGAAACAACCATATTGAAAAAAAAACCTCAACCTTAAAAGTTCACGCCGTATCAAAGGGGTTGGCAGAGGTACTAATACTACTGAACATCCCGTAATTTTGTCACCTGGCGTTCAGAGTACACACAGTTGAAAAGGGGCAGGCCTATCGCCCTTCCGTACGAATACACTGTCACATAACAATGTTATCGTCGTCGTGTCGTCACGATGTTATCCCTTACCGTTACCAATCATGATAAATTAACCACACATATGACTCTAGAATCGACAAATCGGCGTAGGCCAAGGATTGAACATTCACGATAAGCGGTGTTCTTCCCACTGAGCTATCACGGCGAAAAAATATTTCTGAATATAAAATCTTTGGATTTTAGTAAAAAACTGTAGAGCGTCAGATAAATTTATAACAAAGGCATATCTTCCTACAAGCGGTATAACAGAAACCTTAGAGTTTCCTTTGGGATTGTTTGGGTGTAAAATCGATACCATTTTTTTCAGAAAAAAACGTTTTATAACCATGTCTATCCTCAATGTATGGTTTAGAAACCAATACAGTTCACAGGCAAGATTATAAAGAAGAAACATTTCTGTATAGCTAGGACGAGCGAACTTTTAACTAGATATCACGTAGTATAAAACAGCTATTTACGCGTCACTGTGCGTACACTTTTAGTATCGTATACTTTTATCTCATTCTTACCGATATCTTGACGATACATAGCGCTCCCTAGGCGTCCTGTGACTAGTACGAGCGGTGTTTAAACTAGTTATCGTGTGGAAAATACAGCCATCTCTTACGCACTTAGTTAGTATCGTATACTGCCATCTCATTCTAACCGTTATCATGTCGATAATTATATCTAATATATGTAAAATTATATGTAATGGCGCTCGTACTAACCGGGCTGATGTTAAACAATACTCGTCAAATCGATAAATTGAAGACTTCCTACAATTATCAAATTGAACTGCTCAACAAGCAGTTGTCATATTTTGTATCTCTGAGAAGTCGTTTTTTTACTAGGACTTAAAAGGAAAAGTTCTGAGACTCAATAGGAAAATTAATATTAGGTAAGTTATATTTTTATTCGTTACTAGCTTCGCTTACATCCATCTTTTACATCATTTTCATTATTATTAAAGTATTTGATCAATTTTTCAAAGGCACGTTAATCAAACAAAACTTAAAATATTTATTTTATTGAGAAGTACCATAGTTAAGTTCCAGGTTGTACAAGTTTCTTGTAATGAATATACGACAAAACTAAAATGAAATTTCTATAACTTAAATGACCTGAAAGAGAGTTATTTTTGTTAAGATATGCAATAAATGTCTTTTGCTTAATGCAATATCTTTTCGCTAAGGTATTCGAAAGGGTTGTTTATAATCAAGTGTATGCGGCGCTAGAGAATTCGTTTGGGCCTGAACAGCATGGTTTTTTGCGACGACGATCTACAGTATCAAATCTCATTGTAACAAATGATTTACTAACTAGCTATATGGAGCTCGGTACCCAGGTAGATTGTATATATACCGACTATAAAAAATGTTTCGACCGCATAGTACATGCTGTTCTTGGAATTAAACTGGAGGCCGCGGGTATACACGGTGATCTACTCCGCTGGTTCCTATCCTATATACAAAATCGCTCTCAAGCAGTAGTACTATTAGGATATAAATCGCCATGTTTACCAATACCATCCGGTGTCCCCCAGGGATCATTACTGGGGCCACTTCTCTTTGTTATCTTTATCCACGACATACAAAAGTGTTTTCAAAATTCTAAAATTCTTCTTTATGCGGATGATATGAAAATAATAAAAAGTATTCATAACTCTGCTGATGTGGAGAGCCTTCAGAGTGATTTGAACAACTTTGAGTCATATTGTGAGACGAATAAATTAGAACTTAACGTTACTAAGTGTTTCGTTTTGTCTTATTCGCGTAAAAAAACACTTACTGATAGTAATTACTTTTTAAAGGGCTCTTTATTAACAAAAGTTAACGAATCAAGGGATTTTGGGGTAATACACGATCACAAATTATTATTTGACAAACACATTGACAACATTGTAAAAAAAGCTTATAAGGCTCTTGGATTTGTAATTCGATGTGCTAGTGTATTTAATAGACTGAAAACCATAAAGATTTTATATTGCTCTTTCGTAAGGCCGATTCTCGAATACGCATCTGAAGTCTGGAATCCGCAATATGATATTTATAAGAACCGAATTGAGGGAATCCAAAAACGGTTTTTAAAGTTTCTAGATTTCAAGGCACATACTAGAACTCCGGATTATACCAGTAGATGCAAGCGGTATCACTTCTTGCCATTGTCGAAAAGACGAGATATTGCTGACATCTGTTACATGATAAAGCTATTGAATGGAGCGGTTGACTGTCCTGAACTAACTTCCAGGATCAACATTAATGTTCCAGCCAGGACACAAAGAAGGCATGCACCACTGGCAGTTCCTCGATTCAAAACTAACCACCGTAAAAAATCTTTCATCGTTAGGGCATCCAAAATTATTAACGATAATAATATAGATATTTTTGATAGCACGGTGACATCTATAAAGTCAAGTTTGACCCGGCAGTACTTTGACGACAACCAGTATCAGGCACCTTGTTAATGTTTAAATATAGTTGAATAATGTAATACATTTATATTTAATTTAGTTTAAAAAAAAAAGTTCTCTGCAGTATAATCATATTGATTATTACAAAGTAAACATAACCTGTTTTTTCCTTAGGCTAGCAAGATAATTATATGTGAAGATTTGTAAATGGCTAAAAGATAATTTATTAAGTTTGTATCAAAAAGTTTTAATGCTGTAAATCTTCCAAATAAAATACGTACATACATATACTCACGGCTATTAATCTCTTAAAGGGGTAGCCAGAGCTTTGGAACTAGAAATTTCTCAGCCACTTTTGGAAGTTGAGTGGGGAAAAGATGGTTCAAATAAAGGTTTTTTGTGATCGGTCTCCAACCGGATCGCCTAAAAATCCATTAAAAAGCTTCAATACCCTTAGTCGCCTCTTACGACACCCGTGGGTAGAAAGGGGTAGCGACATTCTAAGCCGGCACTACATGGCATTCATTTACATATTAATTTAATGTATAATAATTATTACTGCATCACTGTCCTAGGTATTTGATTGCGTTATTACCGCGATTACCTTTAATTAGCAACAAAGTTCATGATGGGTCTTTTTTGAGATTTGCGATATGAACAACATTAAATACATACATACATACATATACTCAGGTTATAAATACAATTACCAGATATCTTTTAAGACTTTATTCATATTTCAAAATCATTGACTGAGCAATAGTCTAACGGAGATTCATTTTATTTTATTTATTCAGATGATTTACAGCATTAAAACTTTTTGATACAAACTTACTTAATTATCTTTTAGCCATTTACAAATCTTCACACATTATATCTTGCTAGCTTTAGGAAGAAACAGATTATATTTACTTTGTAATAATCACTATCATAATACTGCAGAGAACATTTTTTTTAGTTAAATATAAATGAAAAATAACACAATATTTAAACATTAACAAGGTGCCTGCTACTGTTTGTCGTCAAAGTACTGCCGGATCAAACTTGACTTTATAGATGAGAAAAAGAGAACAAATATCGTAGTCTCAGCAAAGGTTAGACCCATCAACCTAAAGAGGTTAGTCTTAGCTTGGGAATAAGAAATATCTCAGCCACTTTTGGGAATTCAGTTAGGTTAGAGTTGCAAAATAATTATTGTTGACGATGGGTCTCCAACCACATCTATTATAGTGAATTAGTATAATGTTATTCTAAGTCAACTCTAAGCAACTTCTTGAGAAAAAGAATAAATTGATTAAATCTTTAAATCTGAGGTAAACGAGAGATCGGTGTCTGTAGCAATACAGGGTGTATGCCCATCCCACAAATAAATGGCGATGAGTCAGATTGGCAGGTAGTTGTAATTAAAATGTCATAAAATGAATTGTTGAATAATATAATTATGCAAACACTGTTTAATTGATAAGATGAAACATAGCCAAACCATACAAATCTTATACATTGTAATCATATCATTATCTTAGTTAGTGTAGACTTAAAGTTATACAAATTTATTTGTCTTAGATAATTGTCTTATAAGGACTCGGTATTCTACTAACTTTTTTTTAATACAAAACATATATTACACATAACAACTTAATATACATAATATACATAAAACCCGATAAGGGGTAACCAGAGCTAAGGAACTAGAAGTTCCTCCGCCACTTTTGGAAAGTTGAGTGGGGGAAAGATGGCCAAATAAAGGTTGTTGGTGATGGGTCTCCAACCGCACCGCCAAAAATCCCTTAAAAGCCCCAACACCGTTAGTCGCCTCTTACGTACACCCACCGGAAGAAATAAGGTAGTGTTATTCTTAGCCGACACTACACAGCATATTACTTAATATACATCATCATTTTAGCCTAAAGAAACACACATGCAGATACAAAAAAACTGTGGGTGCAACTGCGGTGGATTTTGCTTTCTGGAATAATCAAGTAGAATAGTTACATACTAATTTTCTAAATTAAATATTTCTACTGGAAGTTTAAGTCTGACTAAAGTTTTAAAATATCTCTGTTTTTATATGTTTCATATTGTCACAATTTCGTCCTAGTAGCCTCAAATATTAAAGCATATTATAATGTTAAACCAAATGGTATTGGCGCTTAAATAAAGACAAAAAAGAAAGAAATATGTACAAAAGTTGATGACAAAAGAAACAATGAAATCGAATAGAAAATATACATTAAAAGACCGGTTTCAAAAGAGTTATCCTTCATTTAAATACAAGCTTGCCTAGTGTAGAGCCATAGGTATTAATATCATGTATCTTATCACATCATGTATATTTCAGGCGTTTCATTTTAAACGAGGATGCATGATGAGGTGCTGAATGTAAACGAAGCGCGAGAGATTTGCTAGAATAACACAAAGTGGCTATTTGTGGTATATATTTACCAAAATGAGGCATCAGTATTAGGCAAATGATTCCCTGTTATTAAATATCAAAGCGTAGACTTTAAGCAGAATCCAACCTCAGCATTCTAGAAACTCAAACTGTATGTAAATATAATTAGAGTGAAAAGATTAAACACTTGCTCATTTTAGTTAACTGACGGAATATTAATTAGTTGAACGTTTATTGTAATCATTTTTTATAAAATAAATGTAATATTTAAGTTTTTAGAGCATAAATGCGTAACAGTTCGACTAAAGGTAAATATATATATTAAAGGTATATAGAGGGCGTCTCATGGTGATGCCACATGGATGGAAAGTACCTTATATATTAAAGATAGGGTATTTTACTGAAAAAAGATAGTTAGTGAGATAGATAGTTTTATTTTTATGTATCGCTTTATTCTTATCATGTACTTGTACCACGGAAATCTTGTATCTCAAGTGGGTAGGCCTTTGAAATGATAGTATTAACTGTTGCAAGCATGGCCAAGTCAAAGAAAATTTCCCTAAACAAAATTTTAAATAAAATGTAAAATTTTATGATCTAAGTTTAATTTGATATGCTAGTTATTTAGGAAATAATAATGCTAATGAGTATCCTTTCAAACGCTATTATAAAACACATGTAATTTTTCTATCACATTTGGCGGGTTCGATTCCTGGTTGAGTTAGGCGATTTAAAAAACTGTAAATTCTGTTCTACTTATTATCAAAACATAACATAACATAAACGTTCACGCCGAATATCCCCGAAGGGGTTGGCAGAGGTACTAATACTTCTGAACATCACGTGACTTTGTCACCTGGTGTTCAGAGTACCCACTTTTTGCATGGACAGTGTACTCACGTGATAGGGGGCAGGCCTATCGCCGTTTTGTACGAATACACTGTCACATGACTAAGTACAACTCAGCCATGTGGGTTTCCTCACGATGTTTTCCCTCACCGTTAACAACCATGATAAATTAACCACACATATGTCTTTAGAAAAGACAAATTGGTGTAGGCCCGACCCAGGATTTGAACACTAGTCGTTTGCACGATAACCGAGTGTTCTACCCACTGGGCTATCACGGTTGTTATTATCAAAAATAAAACGATATCTTTTTTCAGTAAAATAGCCTATCTTTAATATTTAAGGTACTTTACCTGCGTGTAGCATTGCCGTGGGACGCCCTGTATATTAACTTGTACTTCATGTGACAATGTATTCGTAGAAAACGGTGATAGGCCTGCCCTCTATCAAATAGTAAAACGTGGGTACTCTGAATACCGGGTGACAATGTCACATGATGTTTAGAAGTATCAGTACCTCTGCCAAACCCTTTGGGCAAAAACGGCGTGAAAGATTGAGTTTGAGTTGAGTGTTTTAACTATAGTGTGTTATTTTGAAGACCGTGGAAAATTTATATTATGAAGTGATTGAATGATTCCTTACAAGTACGTACGTACGTATTACGTACGTACGGTAACCAAACGAAAATAATATTCTTGTTCTATTGTGAGTCCGATCTTAATAACAAATATAAAAAAAAAACAATAAGTAAAATAGAGAAAAACAATGAATTAAGGGATTTAAAAAAGGTCTTCCAGTCTTCCGAATAATCTGAACGACCTGAACGATCTTTTTGTAACTTTAATTGAGTACATATTATACTCACGCCCTAAATCCCAAACAAGGGAAGCCAGAGCTTTAGAGCTCGTAACTCCTAAGAAACATTTGGACAAGATAGCAGAAATAAAGTATCGGTGGTGTTGGGTCTCCAACCGCATCACCCAAAAACCACTTAAAAAGGCCCATACCCTTACTCGCCTATTACGACACCTGTAGGATGAAAAAGGTAGTGACATTCTAAACCGGCACTACTCGGCATTTATTGAATGATGTAAGAAAGACCGGGAGCTGTAATGACTATTAGCTGACATGTCTTAATTTTTCCGACTTTTTCAACACTAGTAAATTAATTATTATTAATTATATAAATTAATGTAGCGTTTAATGTATGTATGAAAAGATTGATGGATGTAAACGAAGCCAGAGAGGTTTGCCAGGATCGTACAAAGTGGCGATCGATAGTCTCTGCCTACCCCAATGGGAACTAACGGCGTGAGAATATGTATGTATGTATGTATAAATTATTAATTAATGCCGTGTAGTGTCGGTTTAGATGCCGTGTAGCACTACCCCATTTTTTCCGGTGGGTGTACCTAAGTGGCGACTAACGGTATGGGGCTATTAAGGGATTTTTGGGCGATGCGGTTGGAGACCCATCACCAACAACCTTTATTTTTACTATCATTTCCCCACCCAAATTTCCAAAAGTGGCTGAGAAATTTCTAATTCTTTAGTTCTGGCTACCCCTTCCTGGGATTTATAGCGTGAGTATATGTATGTATGTATGTATGATGTAAATTAATTACTCATTTTATTATTAAGCTTAGGCTTGTCGCATTATTTCATGTTAAACCAAAAAGTAACTTGCTAGTATCAAATAAAAGAAATGAAATAGCAGACTAAACAGAAAAGCAATTAATTTTCCTATATCCGCAGAATTTGGAGATCAACATCAAAGCAAAAAATATATCATATGGAGTCTTATTACGGCTTGACACATTATATGAAGAACGGAGAGCAAACAAGACAACTCAATCGATCAAAATCTAAACGAAGCACCGGCAATGGCGGAAAACATAAAACAAGAACCATCGAAATTGGTTGAAACTGACACAGTGCCAAAGACTAAAACATACAAGCGCAGATGGTACATTCTGATTCTCTACGTGTTATACGTTGTGTGCAATTCGGCTCAATGGCTTCAGTATTCCATCGTATCTAGCGCTGTTAAGAGATTCTATGGGGTCACGAACTGGCATGTTAATTTGACGTCATTGGTTATGATGGGCGCTTACGTCGTTTTGGCTTTGCCAGCTGCTTGGTTGATGGATATGATTGTAAGTAACTTAGTCATTATGAAACGTTTAGAATATTATTTTTGCACATGGTATGAAGAGTAGCGACTTCTGTCATGTTATTAGGAACAAACATGAAGTTTTAAATGTCTCGAGGTAGCGTTTAAGTGTTTGACTTACGATAAATACATCTCGAATTTGATCACGATGGGGTAAGCATGCAAATAATATTTTAAGATTTATAACTTTTTGGTAGAACATTTAGAGAGCACATTTTTGGGTACTAGGGTTAGTCTGTCTTGCCGCATGCCACATGACGTAGTTTTTTTTCAACTCTAAAAAAGCGATGATACACCATTTTCTAATATGGCATTAGGTCGTTCTACCAAAAAGTGAGCAGTTAAACACCAGTTAGTAATAAATAAAGAATAAATAAAGGAAAGAAAAATTTCGACACAGGCGGGAATCGAACCTGCGACCTCGGGTATACGCCCCCGTTGCTCTGCCAATTGAGCTACCGTGTCAATGGCTGCCAGCGCCAGTTAAAAACACCAGTTAGGTGCAGAATTTGTTGATCTCAAATTTATACGATCTAGCAAATCTTTCAAGCTGCGCCTACATATAACAATATCTTTATCTATCTATACTATAATAAGACTGTAACGAGGTCAGAACTGTACATAGAAGAAAAAAAAATAAAAACCGGTGGAATATCTTTTATTTTCGATACTGAAGCCAAATTTGCTATTTTTGAAAAAAATGTCTGTCTGTCTGTCTGTCTGTCTGTCTGTCTGTCTGTCTGTCTGTCTGTCTGTATGTCCGTTCATCACGTTAATTCTACCAGACCGATCTTGATCAAATTTGGCATGAATGTAGGTATACACCTGGCCAACATATAGGATATAATTTATCCCGGATTTTGCAAGGGTTCCCACAGGAGCATAAAAAAACATAACTTTTATATGGTTCCCGATATTTACACGATTAATTTTTTCATCGACCGACTTTATCGGACTCTTCATTAATAGTCTTTTTGGAAAAAATAAGGGTTTCATCCATTTTCATCAAAATAATTGTCCATTTAATTTGTTTGTCAATAGTATGACTAATAGATATATAGGATATCACAAATTTGAGACTTACACAAATGTCTGCGTGGCTTAGCGGTATACCGTTTGGTAAACACTAAGTACGAAAGACCCAGGTTCGAATCCCGGGTGGTCAAAGTCTTTTTGCGTATTTTTTTTTGCTTTTGTGTTAGGTTAGAATAATAGGATGCACTAATCCTTCTTTTTCACATTCAACTATGCGAATATGTATAAATAAAGATAATTGAAAGCATATTGTATGAATTTTGCGTATTCATTTGGTAGGTTTGAGAATATGTTTATAACTTTTGTTTATTTAACTATTTTTAACTAATATTCTCATAGATATATTATGCTTTACTTACGCAAAAAATAATATTCTGTTTAAGCCTCAGAATGCATAGTTTGTAAATAATAGTAAGTATCTCAATGTTAATTCAGTAACGCCATCTGTTGACCGATGATTGCAATCTCTCACACATCACCAACAGTCAGTGTAGGGGGCAGCACCGGGTCGCCAAACTGCTAGGTTTGAGAATATGTTTATAGCTTTTGTTTTTTTAACTATTTTTAACTAATATTCTCATAGATATATTATGTTTTACTTACGCATAAATTAATATTCTGTTTAAGCCTCAGAATGCATAGTTTATAAATAATAGTAAATATCTCAATGTTAATTCAGTATCGCCATCTGTTGACCGATGATTGCAATCTCTCACACATCACCAACAGTCAGTGTAGGGGGCAGCACCGGGACGCCAAACTGCTATCCATACATACTCAAGATATTTTCATTTTTGAACATAGAAACTTGGTTACAAAATGTTTTGTTTCATGTTTCTTATGAACAATTAAAAAGGTTTTTTGGAACTCATCCCCTAAGAGATTGAAATATATTATACAGATTTTTGATCTATAAATACAATGTATCTAGAAATTTGAATCTTGATGCGATTGACTGATATAACAACTACAAAAAGGAATGTATGAAATTCATCCATCAATCAATCATGAGAAAATACTAACGGCTATAAATCCCAAAAAAGGGTAGCCACAGCTCCAGAGATAGTAATTCTTTATCCACTTTTGGAAGTTGAATGGGGTCCGTCCAACCGTCCAACTGTATCGCCCAATAATCACTTAAAAAGTCTCAACTCAATGTTCTTTATATCTATTACAACGCCCACGGGAATATAAATACAAAAAAAACAGAAGTTAGTGTAGTTAGATAGTGTTTTGATATTTTGGATGTAAACTGGATGCAAAAAATTTAGTCCACGCGGACGTAGTCGCGGGCAAAAAGCTAGTACATAATAAATAAATAATAATACGGACATATTTTACGCAGATCAAGCTAAGTAAAACTTGTATGATGGGATACTAACTCAACGACATATTTAATATGATATAATAACATATAAATAACATACAAGACTAAAAACAATCATTTATATTCTCATCACATAAATGTTGCTCTCAGGGGGGATCGAACCCAAATCCTCCGGACCGGAACTAGCCATCTTATCTATCCACTCGGCCACGGACGTCGTCACACCCTTTTATATTTCACTCATAGAATGACTCTTGGTGTCGTAAGAGGTGACTAAGGGTATGGGCTATTTTAAGGGGTTTTTGGGCAACCTTGTCCCCAATCAACTTCCAAATGTGGCTACTGGACTTGTGTGGAGTGAATGCTCATATTCTACATAATCAGTATCAGCGCAAAGCAATTGAAAGGGTTTTTTAAAGAAAAAAGCAAGATCCTTGATCATACCACATTTGCAAATATGTGTAATCTATAATATTTTATTTTTTATTATGCAATTACTTTATGTATAATTCCTGCATGCGCGTTATAGGAGCAGACCTGCCTGATTTTACTGATATTGTCAGTTTTTTTTGTTTCAAGTTTAGAAGTTGAATTTCCTTTTTTTATGTTTGGCATTTTTTATACTAACCGATTAATCTGGGTACTTTTTTAAGAAGTTAATTACTTTTTAAGTAGTAGTTTTTAATTAATATTGCCCTAAATGTGATTTTTATAATTATTAAGAAAATAATAATTATAAAATAAGTGCCGTGTAGTGTCGGCTTAGAATAACACTACCCCATTTCTACCCGTGGGTGATCGTAAGAGCCGACTAAGGGTATAGGGGCTTTTTAAGTGAATTTTGGTGGATGTGGTTGTAGACCCGTCACCAAAAACATTTATTATTACCATCTTTTCCCCAATCAACTTCCAAAAGTGGCTGAGGAATTTTTCATTTCAAAGCTCTGGCTACCCCGTTCAGGGATTTATAGCCGTGAGTATATGTATGTATGTATGTATAAGAAAATAAATGAATATAAGTTAAATACAAATTTATAGTCTTTTAATTTGACAATCTTTAGGTGCGTAAAAAACATAAAAATCAATTAAAATAGTAGTTTTCTTATAATATTGCTTGAAGTTATAGCGGTCCGTGAGACCGCGCGTCGATGGTAGTGTTACTATTTATTGACGTTCACAGTTAAAGGTTAAGGTTACTCTTTGAACTATAAATCCTTTGTATTTTTCAGAATCTAAGATGGACAGCAATACTAGGAGCCTTAGGTACGGCCATCGGTTCATGGATAAAGTTATTCTCAGCTCACCAAGATGGTTTCTACGTCACATTGTTTGGTCAACTTGTAGTAGCTGTAGCTCAAGTACTTATGCTGGCTGTGCCTCAGAAACTGAGTAGCATATGGTTTGGAAGTAGAGAGGTATAATATTTAATTTTAATACATACATACATACATATACTCACGGCTATAAATCCCTAGAAGGGGTAGCCAGAGCTAAGGAACTAGAAGTTCCTCAACCACTTTTGGAAAGTTGAGTGGGGAAAAGATGGCATAATAAAGGTGATGGGTCTCCAACCGCATCGCCCAAAAACCTTTAAAAGCCCCAATACCGATAGTCGCCTCTTACGAACACCCACCGGCTGAAATGGGGTAGTGTTATTCTAAGCCGACTCTACACAGCATCTGTCTCGATGCTGTGTAGTGTGTTTTAATACTTTAAATTAAATTGTTTTCATATATAACGGTTTACATTGGAGTACAATTAGTGGCCTTATCGCTAAGAGCGATTTCTTTACAAATAGATAGGGTATCTACCCTACCTATACAGTACATCTGAACATCTGTACAAATCAAAGAAATAGAAATAAATCACGTCTATAAATAGTAATATTTTTTTTTATTATCTGAGTAAACTAATAAAAGTATCAATAGAGTTCATATTATTTTTACAATTAAATATAAGGTGAGACACATAGTGTACATTATTGCCCTTATAGGTCGAACCTGAGCAATGGGCACTTATATTTACCAAAATATTTTAAAATTTCAAAAAGATACCCAGAGCTTCATTATAAATAATTTAGCCACTTTTAAAAGTAGAATGACTTTTAGAACCGCCAAAAAGAAATACCTGGCCAGAGCTTTCATAGAAATTTTTCGACCGCTTTGAAAAGCAGAATTTCCAACAGTCACTTCTTAAGCCACAAGTTTTACGTTAAAATCTGCTGCTGTTTAAAATCAACATGACACATTTTTGAATAAATTGAGTTCGTTATTGTTTTAAGTTAAGTGTTTTCGAAAAAAATAAATAACAGACAAACAAAAACTCTTTATCATAAGTAATAAAAACTCATATATTTTGTTCAGATAATAAGTTTTTTTTTTTTCTATAAACACCTTAGCAGTTGCACATTGTCCGTTCTAGACGATATCAAGTAAATAACTTGCTTTCACCATTTCAGGTTTCTTCTGCCTGCAGCATTGGAGTTTTTGGCTTTCAATTAGGAATAGTAGTCGGTTTCTTCGTACCACCAGTTTTAGTGAAAAACCATGACGACTTGACAAAAATAGGAGCTGAGCTTTCGAACATGTTTTTGTACTTTTCCATCGCTTCTACTACGCTTGCTGTTTTGGTATTATTTAGTAAGTGTATTACAACTCATTTGGAACAATAGAGAATGTGCTCAAAAAGGCAGCTGCCTGAAGTACGAAGAATAAATGAGCATGTATTAAAAGATTGATGAATGTGACGGATTTAGAGAGGTTTGTCAGGATCGTACAAAATGGCGATCGATAGTCTCATTATATAGGCAGAGGCCTACTCTAATGGGAACTAACGGCGTGAGTATATGTATGTATGCAACTGTTCTTTTCTCTCTTCTCTTAACATATGGTGGCAATCGGCACATGATGGTAAGAGAGAATAATATTTTTGCCTTTCTGCAATACTTTTTACGGTAAATGTAATATTTTATGTAAAATACTATTAAGACATATCAAATCATCGTACCTATACGACCCAAGTGCCATAGCTTGAGCTTGTGAAGTTACTTACATACATACATACATATACTCACGGCTATAAATCCCATGAAGGGGTAGCCAGAGCTAGGGAATTAGAAATTCCTCAGCCATTTTTGGAAGTTGCGTGGGGAAAAGATGGTGAAATAAAGGTTTTTGGTGATGGGTCTCCAACCGCATCGCCCAAAAATCCCTTAAAAGCCCCAATACCGTTAGTCGCCTCTTACGTACACCAACCGGAAGAAATGAGGTAGTGCTATTCTAAGCCGGCACTACACAGCAATGAAGTTACTTAAGCTTGAATAAAGCATACATGTCTTTAATAGAACAGAATCAAACAAACGCACATCACGATGAAAAAACAATTTACTAAAGATTATTAGCATAAATCAAAGTGCATCTGGCAGTCGGGTAACTTGCCATCATAGAGGACTTAAGTAAATAGAGCGAAAACCAAACGTAGTTCAGTACAAAAATTCCTAAATAAAATGAAAAATAATGTAAAAATACGTTGTTCCTATAACCTGATTGGTTGTTCTTTTGTTGGTCATACATTTGCTTCGCTTAAGTCAGTAGAAAGGGCGATGGGAAATAACGTCCCCACCATCCGACAACAGATTTCAAACAAGTGTCATTTGAAACATCTATTAGAATAGAGAATTTTTCACTATCGCGACATATTTCAAATGCTTGGGGTTTAGATTTTATAATATATTCTTCTTTTTTACTTACACATTTACTTAGTGTGCATTAAAAAGGACTAGAATATGGCGATCTAAATAATATTTTAATATAAAATGCGTAGTATTTTAATATCTTTGCTATAAGGCTGTGTAGTGTCGGCTTAGAATAGCACTACCCCTTTGCTTCCGGTGGGTGTACGTAAGAGGCGACTAACGGTATTGGGGCTATTAAGGGATTTTTGGGTGATGTGGTTGGAGACCCATCACCAACAACCTTTATTTCACCATCTTTACCCAACTCAACTTTCCAAAAGTGGCTGGGGAATTTCTAATTCCTTAGCTCTGGGTACACCTTTTAGGGATTTATAGCCGTGAGTATATGTATGTATGTATGTATGTAATCCTAATTAGCTAAGTTATTTGAGCGAATTATATTACTAAACAAAATTATCTTTGCTTACGACTAATAGATTTTTATGTTTTTTTTTTAATTTCAGCGTTTCAAGACGAACCAAGAATCCCACCGTCATTAAGTCAAGCTCGTGTGAGACAGAGATCATCAACTGATAAACCTAAATATATTGAAACCCTCAAAAGATTGTTTAGCCAACGCACTCTGGTGGCTCTTTTCATCACCTCGGGTATAAACAATGGTTGTTTTAACGGCTTTTCTACGTTATTAAGCCAGACATTCCTAGAATATTTTCCGGTAAGCTTATTCATATTATATTCATACATATTTACGGCTATAGATCACTATAGATCCCAAAAAGAAGCAGTCAGTTGGCAATATTTCTTTAAGCATAGATAAACGATCACTTAACAGTTCCAAAACCTTAAGTTGTCTCTTACAATCGCGTAAGTAAAATGCCGCGTAATGCCAGCTAAAATGTCACTACCTCATTCTACCTACGTTTGTCTTAAGAGGCAGAATTATGTGTTTTTGGGGCGATACGGTTTGAGAACCGTCACCAACGATACTTAATTTCTACCATCTTGTCCCCTATCGACTTCCAAATGTGGATCAGGATTTTCTAGCTCTTTGGGATTAATGGACGTGAGTAAATGTATGTATGTATGTATATCAAACTATAATAACTGAAAGCTTATAACAGTGGCTGAGGAATTGCTAATTACAAGGCAACCGAACTAACCATTTTATTATGAAAGCGTAGAAAATGGGTGACAATAGACGAAAATACATACAGACATATACTCACGCTGTTAATTCCCATTGGGGTAGGCAGAGACATCGATCGCCACTTCGTACGATCCTGGCAAACCTTTCTTGTTTCGTCTACATCCATCAATCTTTCCATACATGCTCTTTTATTCTTCATACTTCAGACGCCTGCCTTTTTGAGACGAAAATATACAGGAATAATTAAAATAATTTTATAAGCAGTAAAATTAATGCACAAAAAGCTCTACCATTTTCTCAACTGGCTTTAAAATAGTCATCATTCTTAAATTTTAACTAAGAACAAAAGTATTCAAAGCAAATTCTTAAGTAGCCTGAAAGGTCCTTGAAAGAAGCAGGTATAAACTTAAAAGTTGCAAAGTTACTTAAAAGGTTAGAAGTTATGACTAAGTACTGTTTCTCTGAAACTTTCTTAATTTCTAGATTTATAGGTGTATTACTCAATAAAAGGTTCTGCTTGAATTACTTTGAGATATTCAATTGTTAATTTGAGTTTATATCATGTTCCTTCCTGGAAATTTGGGATTGGCTTCTCTTGCGCTGAATTGGCCGTAATGGTTAATTAATTTGGTAATCAAGTAGTTACTAATTAAATTGTCTCCTTAATTGTTTCACAGAATCTCATATCTAAAGTAGAAATTTTACGTGTCATAGTTTTTGTCACCAAACTTCTCCGAAACTGTTGAACCAATTTCTATGAACTTTTGCATACACATTTGGTAGGTCTGAAAATAGGTTTATTTCTACTTTTGACACGCTGATATTAGCTTCACCTGTATGTATGTAAGTATGTATGTAGGTATGTATGTATGTAAACGACTCCTTTAAACTTGATGTTGACAACCGTGATAGCCCAGTGGGTAGAACACTCGGTTATCGTGCAAACGACTAGTGTTCAAATCCCGGGACGGGCCTACACCAATTTGTCTTTTTAAAAAAAGACCTATGTGTGGATAATTTATCATGGTTGTTAACGGTGAGGGAAAACATCGTGAGGAAACCCACATGGCTGAGTTGTACTTAGTCATGTGACCGTGTATTCGTACAAAACGGCGATAGGCCTGCCCCCTATCACGTGAGTACACTGTCCATGCAAAACGTGGGTACTCTGAACACCAGGTGACAAAGTCACGTGATGTTCAGAAGTATTAGTACCTCTGCCAACCCTTTCGGGGATATTCGGCGTGAACGTTTATGTTATATGTTATGTTATGTAAACTCGATTTTGACCCACTTTAAACGGACCGATTGAACTCAAAATTTGAACACTTATCGAGAATCAGGGACCCTCGTTCATTCCGCTATCCAGACTAGGGTCGCCAGGATTAAATAATTTTAAATAATTCAGTACTAAAAAGTTGAAAATTAAAAATAGTTTAAAAAAAACTAAAAACACGCTTTTCAAGTACATCAAACTAAAAAGTGAAGAATAATTCCTAAAATAAACTGAAAACGGTAATGAACAAAAAATACTGGTATTATTGTGAAATAGCGTGGATTGCTCGATAGACGAAAAATATGGCACAGAGCGCCCCACGCTTTTTCGCAATAATACCAGTATTTTTTGTTCATTACCGTTTTCAGGTTATATTAGGAATAATTTTTCACTTTATGATGTGTTTTTGTAGTTTTTTATTTAAACTATATTTTATTATTCACCTAAAAAATAAGGGTGGTTCACCTGTAATTTTTTTTAATAGACTATAATTGCCCTAGATATATATATATATATATATATATATATATATATATATATATATGGCAAAACTTCGTCAGCTAGTTTTTTTTATAAAGATTGGCATTTGTTAAAAGCACTGATTTTTCATAGGACATAGATTGGCAGTAAGTGACAACGTCATAGCATAAACGTCAAAAACGCCGGGACCTTTCATAAACACTTTAACGGCTTGTAAGGGTTTGGCGCGAAACATGAACGAAAAAAAATGACATATTTTTATAAGTTTTTTTTTTTTTTTTTATGTAGCCCTTACTATAGTGTCCCACTGCTGGGCAAAGGCCTCCCCCTGTTGAGTCCACACGTCCCGGCTCTGTCCCAAGTTATGGCGTAAAAATAAAAAAAATGTTTTATTGATAAAATTGATAATGGCTAATGAAAACAGTCCAAATTCAATACATTTAAGATGCAAAAACTAAAATTTTGAAGCACTTTATTCTGAATTAATATTGTAATAATTACCAGTCTATATGACAAATTGGAATATTATAATATATATATTATAGCTATTTAGCGTCGGCTTATAACGGGCTATTGCTCTGAAGTGTCGGCTTAGAATAGCACTACCCTATTTCCTTTATTTAACCATCTTTTCCCCACTCAATTTTCCCAAAGTGGCTGCGGAATTTCTGATTCCTTAGCTCTGGCTACTCCTTCTGGGGATTTATAGCCGTGAGTATATGTATGTATGTATGTAGTGTCGGCTTAGAATAGCACTACCCTATTTCTACCCGTGAGTATTTGTAAGAGACGACTAAGGGTATTCGGGCTTTTAAGTGTTATATGGCGATGCGGTTGGAGACCCATGACCAATAACCTTTATATTAAAATCTTTTCCTCACTCACCTTCCAAAAGTAAGTCAGAAATTTCTAGCTCTTAAGCTTTGGCTACCCCTTTTTGGGTTTATCCCTTTTAGTTTGAATGTTTTTGTTCATGAAAACCTCATGTGGGGATTATTACTAATAAATAAAGGAAACCGTGATAGCCCAGTGGGCAACCGTGATAGCCCAGTGGGTAGAACACTCGGTTATCGTGCAAACGACTAGTGTTCAAATCCTGGGTCGGGCCTACGCCAATTTGTCTTTTCTAAAGACATATGTGTGGTTAATTTATCATGGTTGTTAACGGTGAGGGAAAACATCGTGAGGAAACCCACATGGCTGAGTTGTACTTAGTCATGTGACAGTGTATTCGTAAAAAACGGCGATAGGCCTGCCCCCTATCACGTGAGTACACTGTCCATGCAAAACGTGGGTACTCTGAACACCAGATGACAAAGTCACGTGATATTCAGAAGTATTAGTACCTCTGCCAACCCCTTCGGGGATATTCGGCGTGAACGGTTATGTTATGTTATGTTATGTAAATAAAGGAAAGAAAAATTTCGACACCGACGGGGACCAAACCCGCGACCTCCGGGTATACGCCCACGTCGCTCTGCCAATGAGCTACAGTGTCAATGGTTTCCAGTGCGAAATTCTTCTTTGTACAACGTATGTTGTTTCTTTTACACTTTTAAGTAGTGTTTGCGTTCCCTACCTCCGAATTTTTCTTTCCTTTATTATTTATTCCTTTAGTTTTTATCCCTTTTAGGTATTAATTTTCAATACATTTCACAGGGCCAAGACGAAGACGCCGGTAATATAGGAGTAACCATGGTAATAAGTGGTATGGTAGCGTCAGTAACATTTGGTTATATATTGGACAAGACAAAGAGATTTAAATTCGTACTGATATTTATTTACTACATGTCTGCAGTGGCGATGACGTGTTTTACTGTCGCTGTGAAAAATACTAAGTCGTTGTGGACTATGTATGGCGTCGCTGGTTTTGTTGGGTTTGTATTCTGTTTTTAACGCTCTTATATTAGTTAGAATGTTTTGTTCATGAAAACATCATATAGGGACCCTTACTATAAATAAAGGAAAGAAAAATTTCGACACTAACAGGTAAACACTTCTTAAGTACATACATATACTCACGGCTTTAAATCCCTTAATGGGGTAGCCAGAGCTTTGGAATGAAAAATTCCTCAGCCACTTTTGGAAAGTTGATTGGGGAAAAGATGGTAATAATAAATGTTTTTGGTGACGTGTAAAAAGCCGTGTAGTGTCGGCTTAGAATAACACTACCCCATTTCTACCCGTGGGTGATCGTAAGAGGCGACTAAGGGTATAGGGGCTTATTAAGTGATTTTTGGGCGATGTGGTTGGAGACCCGTCACCAAAAAACATTTTTAAGTAGTGAAGGCGTATACCCGGAGGTCATGAGTTCTATTCCCGTTGGTGTCGCAATTTTTCTTTCCTTTATTTATTACGCTTATATTAGCTAACCTGAATGTATGTATGTACGTAACCGACATCTTTAAACTAGATTTTGACCCACTTTAGATGGCCAAATTTCATTCAAAATTTGTACACTTATCGAGAATTAGGGACAAGATAATAATTCCATAGGTTCATTTTTTTTTCCTGAAGCGGGCGCGCTGCCCTTTTATTTTACGTATATCGAGCAACCCACGCTTTTTCATGATTTTCAGTTTATATTTCACTTTTTAGTTAAAAGTCCTTCAAAAGCGTATTTTTCAGAATTTGTTTAAGTTGAATTCTCGCCACCCCTTTTTGGAATTTATGGCCGTGTGTATTATAGTTTTATGTATGCAATCAAATTTTACCACAATATACTCGTATACGTGTTGAACTTATAAAACTTTACTTTATAATAACTTGGCCAGGTCTTATTTAACTTTGTACTTTTTTTCAGAACTTTTCTATGTGGTTACACCGCTGTAAGTTTCGACGTAGCAACGGAATTGACATATCCAGAATCAGAACTAATTGTTGGAACTATAATGAACATGTCGTCACTTCTGTTCACGTTTGCTGCTACAGTTCTCTTTGGTTTGATTAATGAGACTTGCGGGTATTTTTGGGGAAATATTGGTTTCGTCGTCACTTTATTTGTTGGCGCTACTTGCACTTTGCCGATAAGGTTTGAGCATAAGCGAACTAATGCACAAAAAAGTAAAATGAGGAACGAAGAAGAGGGATTTTTGAGTTAGTAATTGTGATTAAAATATTTTTGAAATGCTTATGTTTTTATTTTTTTAAATTATAACAATATTTACCGTCTATAAATAAATATGTTTCTCATCAAACCATTAAAATTAAAAATCTCTTATCCATTTATATTTTTATGCGGGAACAGAAAAACATATTTTGTAATTCAATTTATATTTGGCTACGTGTAAAAGTCGGCTTAGAATAACACTAACCCATTTCTTCCTGCGGTTGTAACATTTATTGTTGAAACAATTTTGAACATGCCTTCACTTCTGCTCACGTTTGCTGCTACTGCTCTCTTTGTTTGATAAATGAGACTTGCGGATATTTTCGGAGTAATATTGGTTTCGTTGTCTTTTTATTTAATCATACTATCAAAATATTAATTATGACAACATCGTGGCGAAGTTGGTAGGTGACCAGCTTCTCGGTCTGGAGGCAGCGGGTTCGATCCCCGCTGAGAGCAACATTTATGTGATGAGCATAAATGATTGTTTCTTAGTCTTCGATTTTATTTATATGTGTATTATATAATATTAAATACATCGTTGAGTTTGTATCCCATAATACAAGTCATTTTTAGTTTGGGGATAACTTGATCTGTGTAATCAATGTCTGTATAATATTTACATAATTATATTTACATTAACCGTCTGCAGATACGTTTCTCATCCCAATTTTTTGTCTTAAGATCACTGGAATTAAAAATCTCTTACCGACTTTTGCAGTTTGATACGGGAACAGGAAAACATATTTTGAATTACATTAATATTTGGTTTCGTATAAAAGTTAGCTTTGAATAGCACTATTAGCTCATTTGTTCCTGCGGGTGTCATTTTAGACGACTTTAGGTTTAGTATTTTTTTTTACTTCAACTATTTATTTTTTCGCCAAATAACTTCCAAAACTGGTTGAAAAATATCTAATTCTAAAGCTTAAGCTACCCTTTTTGAGCATTGAAAGCCGTAAAAATATGTATGTATGTATAATTTGCTGTGTAGTTTTGGCGTAGAACAGCACTACCCCATTTTTTCCCGTGGGTGATCGTAAGAGGCGACTACGGTTCGGGCGGGTATCGGGACTTTTTAGTTGTAGACCCATCACTAAAAACGTTTATTTTACAATCTTTTGCCCACTTAGCTCACATCAATGGCTGAAAAAAATTTTGCAACTTTGGCTACTTTTTTAGGATTTATAGCCGTGATTATATGTGTTTTATTTGGTTACCACTTTCATCTTGTTATTTGAGTGATTGAAGTTTATACATGTGATTAAAGTGCATAGTTTTCATATTATTAATAGAAAGTAAATAATTTAAAATCATTTTAGTTAGGTTTTTTTGAAAGAACTCTACACTTAAATTGCTATAACTCTGATATAACGAACCATTACTTAGTTTTACCCTAAACCTTTAATAAACTGAAATTGTACAAACCATGTTTTAAAAAAATGAAAAAATGTGAATGTAAAGAGTTTTTTTGTTGCTTCTTCTCTTTACGAACACCTTCCGAAGCAACGGACTAATGATAAATTTAAAAAATTTGACGTTCAAAAAATGATAGTTTTTAATTTAATTTTGAAAAATAAACTTTTTGTCTTTTTTTTTGACTTTTTTTTATTTTTGGAAACAAGTCACAAGGCGCTAGGTCAGGGGAACATGGCGGGTAGGGTGTCCCAAGCTATAAGGGAAAAATTTTTTTTTTTGAAATCTTATACGCATACCCTTTTATTTTATTCTGTTTGACCTCAAAAGCCTAAATAAAAAATATTATAGTGATAACTTAATGTTATCACGTGCCGACTTGACTTCAAAGTTATAAATTAAAAATTTGTATGGAAAAATTATGTTACTTAGTCTTAATTTAGGTTTTGGAAAGAAAACAACTAATAATATTTAAAAGAAATAGTATTTAATGATATTAATATACATCAAGGATCTTTTATATACTTTCTTTTTAAAGTTTTCTTTTTGCAATCAGGGTAAATTTTACGATGTTCTTGTACACAACGTAACAAAAATTGCTTTTGTTCCTCTTCAACCGTGATTAGCCCGTGAAAGTCTTGCATCAACTTAACTGCCCTTTCAGCAGTGTCATTCACTGCTTTCAGTGTTGATAGTTTCACTTTTGCTTCAAGATACAAAGAATTATTAGACCACGAAGCAGGACTTTCTTCGAGAAAACTATCATCAATTTTCAGACGAGATAACAAAGACTTACTTGAAGACGATATAAAATCTTCTATGTTTTTCTCGTACAATAGTCCGCTTAAATCTTCTTTTGATGGTATATAGCGTTTTTCTTGAGACGAGATACTATCTTTAGATAAGTTTGATATAATGTTTTCCTTACTTTCTTGGCTCACCTCGTCGTCAAAAAGTGATAACATAGATACTTCCTCGGTCAAATACCATAAATGCTGAGTAAACTTCTTCAATACTGCTTTTGATATATTTTTATCAATATTTTCGTAAGCTCTCATGGCTTTCAAAAATGACAAATCTTGGTACGGTGCTTTGACTGCCGAAATACACTGCATCCATGGCTTGACATAGGATGAAACGATGAACAGGCAGACGTCCAATAGAGCATTCTTATCTTTACTATTAATTTTAAATTGAGAGCTAAGTAACACTATATTTAAAGAATAGATAGCTCTAGCCATCCATCGAGCTTGGTGCATAGCACCTGGGGGTCGGATTTTAAACATTTTTCTTCATCTCCGCCTAAAAACAAGTAATAGTTTGCCATCCCAATGAACAGTCACAACATCTGGAACCTTGTCTTGAAAATCGATTTTTATAGCTTTCGCACGCTCTTTTCGTTTTTCCGTTCTGATTCTTTGGATGGAGGATTTGCTAATTGGAAAATCGTCGACATTATGTCCCAGCGCCTCAATAGTAGCATCTAAAATAAACACAGAATCTCTCATACTCAATTGACATCGGTCCAATGCTGCTACTAACTTCGGGGTAATAAAATTCTTCCGCACTGACTTACAAATCACAGGTTGCACGTTTTCAATGGGCGGGCTATTGGAACTTTCTTGCAAGGTCTCGCAGTCGCTAGAATCTGAAGACGAATTAATCGGTAAAGGTTCAATAATCGCCGACGAAGTCGACGCAGCAAAATATTTAGCACGGCGATTCTCTTCCTCAATAGATCTAAGGCGCACCCTGTCCTCTTTCTTCGTTAACTTTTTGTCGACTCCAGTTAGATGGCCCGGCCGACCAGGCTCTCTCTGGTTCTGCAGGAAGATTTTGTCTTCATCTATTTTTATCATAGTCAACGCATCAGCGTGAGCAATATCAAAAAGATTGTTCAAATTAGCAACAAACTCTTCACGACGCCGTTTAAACACATCTTGAGTTTTCTTAGCATTTTTTTGCAAGTCTCTCCAAACTTGATATAAGTTTACAAGTTTTTTTATACAGTTTGGCAATGATTTAGTAGGTATTCGTGCCTTTTCCCAAAAAATAATGCACTCGCGTATCGTTAGATTTGCACTCTCATTTACCTTTAAATTCACTTCGCGGATATTGTAAAACAAAACTGCTAGAACTTGCCCATTAGAGGGAAGTTTTGAACCAGTTATTTGATGTTTTACGTAACCAATTAAATATATTTCACTCTTTTTAGAACTGCGCAATTCGACTGACATGTTGATTATTTGAAAACAATGCAATAAATTATATTAAAACAAGAAACAACACGCACTGATATTTGCAAGTCCTTACGCGCTTAGGAGTTCACGTAGTAACATGTTTCGATACAAGTCGGCACGGGTTGCTGTTATCCGAAGTACGTGATATTTATTTTAGAGTTATATTACTACAAAACGAATAATAATTGCGGGTATGCGTCGAAAAAAAATCACTTTGATTTTTTTGGGACACCCTAATGGCGGGTGAGGGAGAATTGACACATTTTTCGAGTTGAAAAAGTCTGGTGTTCAGGCAGACGTGAGCGACGCCGCGGCGCATTGTCATGGTGCCGGAGAAGGTGCCGTATTCCTGACTTCTGTCGCTTGTCACACCAAGCTGATATTGCTGTTGGAGCACAAACCGTCACATACCATTTGGAGTTGACAGTTACGTCTTCGCCTTCGTCTTCGCTTTGTCCTCGAGACATCCCTGTCCCCTTTTTTAAATTCAGCAAACCAATTGAATACTGTTGTTCGAGAACAAACAGACTCACCAAAATAGAAGCTAAAAGTTCAAAACATTCTTGAGGCTTTAAACCTATTTTAAAGTCATAATAAAGCATAGTACGAAAATCACGTTGCTGAGCTCCATTGTTGCAAGAGAATTCCGGCCAGATGTTGCTCATTCGAATAAAAATAAATAAAAGAAGTGTGTTCTATATTCAAATATGTCAGTAAAAAGCAGCCTATAAGATGGTGCAAAGCTTGCCAGTGTCAATTAAATGAGGAAAGAGTATCTAACATCTATTGGCCTCGTATTCTTCACACTTCTGAGGCCTGCCATTTAAACATATATTTTTTTATCTTAATATTTCAGAAGTCTTTGCTTACTGACAAAACCATCAACTTTGGCTATATTACATCTCTGTCAACAGTTTGCTTTACAGTTTTAAGCTTTTCAGTTTTTCAACTTTATAATACGGTCTATGTAGCTTCCTATGTTTCCGCCATCTTTCCTACATCACAGACTCTCACGTTGCTTCAATGCTATACAGAATCGAATGAAATGATACGAAGTAATTTCTTGGTTGTCGATTCCGCTAACTCGGTATAAGTTTGATTACTCCCTGCTGTCATGACGGATTTAATAGGAATTTATGATTGCTTCCGATATATTGGAGTAATATGGGATATAAATATAACACGTCGGGATGATTTGTTTTATATTGAGGTAATTTTTGAAATTATCTCAAGTTAAGCTAAAACCGTGATAACCCAGTGGGTAGAACACTCGGTTATCGTGCAAACGACTAGTGTTCAAATCCTGGGTCGGGCCTACACCAATTTGTCTTTTCTAAAGACAAATGTGCGGTTAATTTATCATGGTTGTTAACGGTGAGGGAAAACACCGTGAGGAAACCCACATGGCTGAGTTGTACTTAGTCAAGTGACAGTGTATTCGTACAATACGGCGATAGGCCTGCCCCCTATCACGTGAGTACACTGTCCATGCAAAACGTGGGTACTCTGAACACCAGGTGACAAAGTCACGTGATGTTCAGAAGTATTAGTACCTCTGCCAACCCCTTCGGGGATATGCGGCGTGAACGTTTATGTTTTTTATGGTATGTTATGTTATGTAATTAAGCTAAAAGAAAACTTTGCTAGTGGTTAGCTAAACTATCTATCAACTTCCAAATATGACTATGGAGTTTCTAGCTCTCGATTGGGGATTGTGGCCGTTAGTATACGTAGCTAAACTAAGCTAACACTTTAATTATATTACCTATTTAAAGGCAGAAATTTAATCTACGACTTTAATTACAATTTACAGTCTGTTATGTAAAGCAATATGTTGGCAAGATTATTACTTGTATGCAAAGTAAAAAAAATACACTAAATAAGTGGCGATTACTACGAAACATAGTAAGCAAAACAGACAGCTGTTGGGGCTCCCGGGTTCTAGAGCGGCGGCCACGTACCGGATGACATAATGTGGTATGCCTCCCATAAGGTACATCGACGACTTGTTTAATTAAAAAATATTTTTAAATGTTTATTAAAGTTACAAAGACTAACATTAGTGTTAGTAAAAATACTTGCAAGTACAAAGACAATTCGGTATGCAAAGTTTTTTTTTGGTATTTATTGAATATTTTTATTCGATAGCAAACACGAAAATAAAAGTTTAAATCTTTTTATTCATGAAAACCTCATGTGGGGATTATTACTAATAAATAAAGAATAAATAAAGGAAAGAAAAAAGACCTATGATTTTCCATATTTTACTAATAAACTGCAAAAACGAATGTTTTTGAAATAACGCTGAAGGTCAAATACTGTTACAGTTTTTTGTTAAAATAACGGTCATCTTAGCTTTGTTCGATTTAATTTCAAGAAAATATGTTTTAACAACATAATATCTCGAAATGGTTTCGTAATCAACATAACTTTTGTAAAACTTTGCATACCGAATTACAAGTACAAAATCTTAACAACTACAATATGAACAAAATACCTGTAGTAATAAAAATATATATATAATATATTTTACAAAGCCTTATCCTTTTTATACATGGCTTTAATTTTAAGTAACAGTATCACAGTTCAAAATAATGAAATAAACTGATATCACTGTTAACAAATTCAGTTGAAACAAATTGACGTATTTTCTCAATTTTTTGTGTATCTTTAGCTGTGAAGAGAAAGAAAATTGTTTTATATGTTTTTGTGATACACCAATATAAACACTATCAGGTCATACCCAAGTTTTAATTAATTGAACAATATTAACATCACATAAACAATAATAAAATTTTCGTTAAACAGAGTAAGATGGCTTAGTAAGTCGGTATATTATTACAAAAAATACATACATACATACATACATATACTCACGGCTATATTTCCCTAGAAGTGGTAGCCAGAGCCAAGGAATTATAAATTCCTCAGCCACTTTTGGAAGTTGAGTGGGGAAAAGGCGGTAAAATAAAGGTTTTTGGTGATGGGTCTCCAACCGCATCGCCCAAAAATCCAATAAAAAGCCCCAATGCCTTTAGTCGCCTCTTACGACACCCGTGGGTAAAAAGGGGTAGCGACATTCTAAGCTGAATATCTCGTTTACGGCTAGCAAATTTTGCTTTGCTTATATTTTCGATACGAAATCCCGGTTTATTTAAGAGTAACGAAATAGAATGAGGTTAGTAGGTAGTGGCTGACTCACAAGCATAATCGATCAACTAAGTTAATAGGGACCCGTGATCTTTGAGCTCGCTCCGCTCTGGTTTGCTTCGGACAGTCTAAGAATTTGATTTCTTTCTTGGATAATTAGATTTTCTTGTAGTTTTGAAAAGCGCAACCCCATTTTGTCGAGACCTTTTGAGAAGATTATTGATGAGTACATACATACATATACTCACAGCTATATACCCAAAAAAGGGGTAGCCAGAGCTTTAGATATAGAAATTTTTCAGCCACAGTTGGAAGTTGATAAGTAAGATGTTAGAAATAATATATTGTAATTTTATCGTTTATATAGGTATCCAAGCGACATAGCCCAATAACCACTTAAATTTTCCCCATACCTATACCCACCTCTTAAGACACCCATGGGTACAAAAGGGGCGATATTCTAGACTGATACTACACGGCGTATTAAAATAGAGTAAACTTAAACGGGTAGTGACATTCTATGCCGGTACTACTCGATAAATGAGAGGTTTTCTTTTTGAGAAATAGAAAAACAACATAGTTTCCTAGAGCCCTGTAGATGGCGTTGATGTAACTACGTTACTTACTTCAATTTTTTCTTCGTGGCCTCAATCGTGTTGCCACAATAATTTTGCCAATGTCAACTTTAAAAACATGTGTCACATCACCATAGAGTAACTTTTTGGCGAGTAAAAACAACAAAAAGAATGTTTAATATAAATACCGTCTTTGTTTATTTACTTTTAAGCTATCTTGGCTTAAACTTATATTTATTTAGACTTTCAAATCAGAACGTTTTTATGTGCGTTCCGTTATACGATATCATTACATCCAAGTGTGAAAAACGGTGTGACGTTCCGTTCCTACCAGTAACATAGCAAGTATGGCGCCATCTATCCTGAGAACAGAGAAGAAGAAAAAAAGAAAAAAAGGAAAACCTCCCATTAACATTAACACATAGAATATGCAATCCTTTTTTAGTTACGACTGATATAAGAATACAATGATAAAAGTGAAAGATAAAAATAATAGTTCTCTGTTTTTTGAATTTCACAAATAACTTACTTATAAGTTTAATATAAATCTACTTCGGATTTTGAAGATGTATTGTCGCGAGTAGAACCCGTAAGAAATTCATCAACACACATCAATTAGAACAGTTTGCACCTCGTATAACAATAATAAAATTTAGTATTTATAAAAGCAATGGCACTTTTATTCCGACATATACGACATATTGACATATTGACGACAGCTGTGGCTGAGTGGATAGGTGACTAGCTTCTTAGTCCGGAGGTTGCGGGTTCGATCTCCGCTGAGGGCAACATTTATGTGATGAGCATATAGTATTGTTTCTTAGTCTTGGGTGTTATTTATATGTGTATATATAATATTAAATATATCGTTGAGTTAGTACCCCATTACAAGTCTTACTTAATTTAAATCTTTTTGTTTATGAAAACCTCACGTGGGGATTATCTATACTTATAATAAATCTGTAGAGAGGTCAATTCTGTACATGAAATATATTTTCAAAATAACTATCAGGTTGTAATTAGGGATCGATACTGATGCCAAAAATGAAATCAGTAAAATTTTTGTCTGTCTGTCTGTCTGTCTGTCTTTCGGTCTGTCTGTCTGTCTGTCTGTCGGTTTGTATGTTCCTTATGGAAACAAAAACTACTCGACGGATTTTAACGAAACTTGGTACAATTATTCTCCATACTCCTGGGCAGGTTATTGTATACTTTTCAGCAGAGTAGTAAAGGGGAATTTTGGGAAATTTTGGGAAAACGGGAGAAGTTACTACATTTTTTAAGCTTCCGTCGCGTGTGCAGCCTTAATGGTTAAACTTACATAGAAATCATGTACGACGGAAATATTCTTCATAAAATTATCTAAAAAAAAATCCTCAACAGCTTATGTCTATCTTTTACGGTTGACTCACAATAACACGTGTAATTCCTGATAGCTTAGCAGTTCGGAACATTCTGATTATATTTGTTTACTCTTACGTTTGTAAACCTCTCACTCATCCCTAATTTAAAAAAGGTAACATTATTACCTATTCAATAAAAAAAGAAACATAGAAATCGATAGAGAAACACCGAATTTATATATAAAATAAGCCATCGCGCCCGTGACCAAAACCGAATCGTTACTAATTTACATATAACATACTAGATGGCGCCAGTAGTTGCATCCTACAACACGTAATGATTAATTTTTTAGATTGTTATAAATACTTCATAGCGTTTTATTCCAAAATTTGCTATTAAACGGAAATACTGAACCGTTCAATAAAGCGCATTAAAAATCACCAAACTACACTGTTGTGGGGGTGCTATAAATTTAATAAATTAAAAACATTGCGCTGAATTTCACAATGCTTGAGCAATGACTAAAGAAAGAAACCTCAGATATTTAAAAAACAACGCTACCCTTGCGAAGCTGGGACGATCCACTAGTTACTAATAAATAAAGAATAAATAAAGGAAAGAAAAATTTCGACACAGCTGGCAGCCATTGACACGGTAGCTCAATTGGCAAGAGCGACGGGGCGTATACCCGAGGTCTAGGGTTCGAATCCCGCCTGTGTCGAAATTTTTCTTTCCTTTATTTATTCTTTATTTATAAGTCTTACTTAGTTTGGGGCTAACTTGATCTGTGTATAATATGTCCGTATATATTTATTATATAAAATGGGAACTTAAAACCGAGTTACTTCTGGACAAGGTAGTAATGAATAGAGTTCTAAAAGTAATAAGGCGTCATACTAAAACCTATAATCCTCTCTAATGAGGTTGTGTAAGGACTTACCGTTTGAGACTAAATGCTTAATTTTTCTGGATACATATACTCACGGCTATAAATCCCTATAAGGGGTAGCCAGAGCTAAGGAATAAGAAATTCCTCAGCCACTTTTGGAAGTTGTGTGGGGAAAAGATGGTGAAATAAAGGTTGTTGGTGATGGGTCTCCAACCGCATCGCCCAAAAATCTCTCAAAAGCCCCAAAACCGTTAGTCGCCTCTTACGTACACCCACCGGAAGAAATGGGGTAGTGCTATTCTAAGCTGACACTACACAGCAAAAAGGTGTGTAGTGTCCTAAATATAATCGTTGTAATTATCTCAAACTCAAACGTTCACGCCCGCCGCATCCCCGGAAGGGTTGGCAAAGGTCCTAATACTTTTGATTATCACGTGACATTGTCTTATAGTGTTAAGAGTAAGCACGTTTTGCTAGCATATCACCGTTCTGTACGAATACACTGTCACATGGCTAAGTACAACTCGGCCATGTGGGTTTCCTTATGATGTTTTTTCTTCAACGTTAACAACCATAAGGAATTACATATTTTATTATTTTGCTTTGTTACTTTTAGAATTTGAGAGGCAAGATGATGGTTCGAAAATAGTATTTTAATGGGTCTTCGCCACATAGCTTATCAATAAATTAAAAAGCCCCAAAAATAGGACATCTTTTAAGCGAAAGCTTAAAAGCTACTTGTTAGTTCAGCAAAATCCGATTTTTTTCCAGCACCGAGTCCTAGTTTTGATCTGTTAATTTAGTTATTTATTTATGTTTATTTTAGTGTCATTGTGTGTGTATACTTACTACTTTTACGTATAATCGTGTTTACTAACTTTTGTTTATGAGTGAACTTCATATAATTATATTTCCGTGTATTCCAGATGTGTATCGTATGTGTATTAAATTATTATATTTTATTTAACATATATGAATGAACATACATATATATTGGTTGTATTTTATTGTAGGTATAGTTTGCATAGACTGATCAGTATAGTGTGTAGTATCCGTGAAATTGCTTGTCACTAAGAGTACTGACTGAAATCAGTGTTGTTGGTTATAATATAACTCACAACAAAATGCTGAGTCAGGCGCTCTTTTGTTGCTGACGTGACGTAAGCCATGACATGAAAAGGAAACCAATTTTTGTTTTTTTGTCTGTTTAATTTTACTTTTTAAAATCAATTTTGTACTTTTTTGTAATTTCTGTATATGTTTTGGGAATTTTTTTGTTAGTCAGCAACAAGAAAAAAAATATATATTTATTTTCTTGTCTTTTCAGAATCTCTAAGTGGCGTGCTACAACACTTCGGAAAGAAATAAGTTAGTGCTGTTTTAAATCGACAAAACACAGCTAGCTTGATATAATACTTTCCAGTAATATGGAATGAATGAACACAACCTTTAATATATTAATATTAACATAGTAAAGAAAATTTTCACTAAAAAAGCAATAACTCCTAAGTTGAGACATATTAATGTTATTTTAGTTCGGCCCTAGAGCTAACTGTGTCAATATATTTTCTTGCAATATCCAATACGAGTAGTTGATTCCAATATTTGAGTAATTTTCTAATATAAACGACTGTATCTGTAAGTTGAGATTAGTGTTTATGTGCAGGCTAAGTTTAAATAAATATTTTTGAGGTAGCAATTTTTTTTTTGTTAAAGTGCTCCTTATACAGAAATGCTCTTCTTAACTCTACCTATTTTGTCAAACATATTATGCACAATGTAGTGTCTGTTAAGAATAATAAAAATAAAAATAAAATGTATTTATTTTCTCTCAACACAAAGCAAACGTCACAAAAATATGATTAGTTTACAGTATAAGTCTATGTGGTGAGAGCTGGTGTCTATGTCGCAGGAAAATCGTCAAACTCGTTAACTTATAAGTTTCTTAGGATACTTGTAAGTTGACGGAAATCCGTCAAACAGCATGCGAATTAAATTTCCTAAATTCAAAACTAGGAAACTTGTCGAAAATGATCCCCACTTACAATTTTCCTGAGGTGAGTTCGTTATTTTACAAGTTTCCTAAAACCTATCAGGTAAGATGTAGATTCGCATGCTGTTTGACGGATTTCCGTCAACTTACAAGTTTCCTAGAAAACTTGTAAGTTAACGAGTTTGACGATTTTCCTGCGACATCTATACTAAGTTTCCCTGTATGACAGATCACCATATAGAAGGGCCCTTCTATACAAGATGACATTTCATTTAACTAACATATAGTATAACACATTGAAAAAAACATAATAAAGTAGGTTATAATAAGCATAAGCATCAGCTGAATTTGCATATATATAGTATTAGAATATATTACACGTATATATAAAATGAAATATATACTTATATATTTAAATATATAATGAGATATGAGAATATTTGTAGTATGTACAAATTAAATTTTATCTTTAAATCTTATATTAAAACAACCAATAATGTCTAGGTTTGGGCATAATCTTTTTTCAAAAGCCATCCTTGACTTTTTGTTCACATATATATTTTGGTAGTGAATAAATTGTCAGCTTTGAGGTAGTCTGTTAAGAATACCACTAACTTATTTATTACCATCTGTATCGTATGTGGCGAGTTATGATTTGGGGCTTTTAATTGTTTTTTGAGCGATATAGATGCAGACCCGTCACAAACACCATCACTAACCATTTTTTGTTTTACAATCTCTTCTCCACTCAACCTTTAGAAGTGGCTGAGGAATTATTAATTACTAGTGGTCCGCCCCGGCTTCGCACGATGGTGTTAAATATTTTTACTGCTTACGCCCTACGGTATTTAGCGTGATTATATGTCCTATGTCCTTTTCCTGGTTCTCAGCTACCTCCCAATAAATTTTCAGCTTAATCGGTTCAGTTGTTCGTGAGTTATAAAAAGTGTAACTAACACGACTTTCTTTTATATATATAGACTAGTGGATCGTCCCAGCTTCGCACGGGTAGCGTTGTTTTTTTTAAATATCTGAGGTTTCTTTCTTCAGTCACTGCTCAAGCATTGTGAAATTCAGCGCAATGTTTTCAATTTATTAAATTTATAGCACTCCCTAAACAGTGTAGTTTGGTGATTTTGAATGCGCTTTAATGAACGGTTCAGTTTTTCCGTATAATAGCAAATTTTGGAATAAAACACTATGAAGTATTTATAACAATCTAAAAAACAAACCATTACGTGTTGTAGGATGCAACTACTGGCGCCATCTAGTATTTTATAAGTAAACTAGTAACGATTCAGTTTTGGTCACGGGCGCGATGGCTTATTTTATGTATAATTTCGGTGTTTCTCTACCGATTTCTATGATTCTTTTTTTATTGAATAGGTAATAATGTTACCTTACTTAAATTAGGGATGAATGAGAGGTTTACAAACGTAAGAGTAAACAAATAAAATCAGAATGTTCCGAACTGCTAAGCTATCAGGAATTACACGTGTTATTGTGAGTCAACCGTAAAAGATAGACATAAACTGTTAAGGTTTTTTTTTTAGATAATTTTATGAAGAATATTTCCGTGATACATGATTTCTATGTAAGTTTAACCATTAAGGCTGCACACGCGACGGAAGCTTAAAAAATGGAGTAACTTCTCCCGTTTTCCCAAAATTTCCCAAAATTCCCCTTTACTACTCTGCTGGAAAGTATACAAAAACCTGCGCAGGAGTATGAAGAATAATTGTACCAAGTTTCGTTAGAATCCGTCGAGTAGTTTTTGTTTCCATAAGGAACATACAAACCGACAGACAGACAGATAGACAGACAGACAGACAGACAGACAGACAAAAATTTTACTGATTGCATTTTTGGCATCAGTATCGATCCCTAATAAAGAAAGAAAAGAAAAGAAATCATTTATTCATTGCCTTAGGGAACAATAAAACATTACAATCAGAACAAAGTACACAAACAATTTTAACAAAAAACAAAACAAAAAAAAAATACAATAAATAAAACATTTAGTGACATTAGAGAGGATTAAAGTTCCCTCAAAGGCAAAGAAAAGGTTGCTGACTCAGCATTTATTAAAGGCATAGCCTTTAAAACTGATTTTCAGTCAGAACCGTTGTGTCACGCCACGGACCTGAGCAAAAAGTATATATATAAATAATAATACTACTATAACTATAAATAATACTTAAATATATAAATTTACATAGCATAACCTTAAGATATATTATTACAAAATATAAATATAGGATTAACTATACTAACTATAAAACTAACGATTAAAGATAATACTTAGACGTACGATAAAACGATAAAGTAAATCAGAATAACTTAACACTACATGAAATTTAATCATTAATACAACCGTTACATAAAATTACTTATTAGTGTGCTGGATTGTATTGGAAAAGGTTTTCTGCAGCGTCAATAAATGTCTCCTAAGCATACGCTTAAAAGACAATCTACCTGCTGCAGATTTTATTGGTGGGGGGAGGTCGTTCCAGCACTTGGATGCCGCAAATCTAAAACTACCTCGAAAAGCAGCAGTCCGGTGAGTGGGCAACAGTGTCCTGATCTTATAATGTTGCGGCTGATTTGACCATGTTAACTTTTTAAACAAATAAGAAGGCATCTCATTATTTACTACACCAAACAGAAGCGATCCGAGATGTAACTGTCTACGTGAAGATGTGTTTAATAAGTTTGCGTCATCCAAATACGGGCTGACATGGGAACGCGGTGGGATATGGAAACAAAAACGTGCACATGCGTTTTGTACACGCTGTATCAACCTCTTAGTCCGACCAAGTATACAGCCACCATAGACAACGTCACAGTAATTAAGTCTGGACAATATCAGTGATTCACTTAGTCGAACACGCAAATCCGTACTAAGGTAATCACGTACATTGTACAGAACTTTGAGGCGATAGAAACAGTTACTGACAACTTCGAGAATATGAGATTCAAATCGAAGTTCCCCGTCCATAATTAATCCAAGATTTTTTGTTTCTGTCACTCTTTCTATGGGTTGACCTAAAATAGCGATATCATTGGTGGCAAGGTTTGCTTGTGTATTACGTATTTGACGTTTAGTACCAAGCACTAAGTACTTGGACTTAAAGGGATTCAGGACCAGACAGTTTTTATCAGACCAGGCTGCAACACGATCGAGTTCCGCATTTATCAATGTCACTGATTCTGCTGTGTCAGCCGGTCTAGTTGAAGCGTATAGCTGTAAATCGTCGGCGTACAGGTGGTATTTACAGTTTTTTATACTAGACACTATATCAGCACTATATAAAATAAATAAAATCGGTCCCAGTATACTTCCCTGTGGAACACCCCTTACAACTTCACTATGAGACGAACACAAAGAAGTTCCGTTAGTACTGCGCAACTCAACCCGTTGGGCCCGATCCTTTAAATAACTGTCAAACCATTTCACCGCTGTGTTGTCAAACCCGTAATACGACATCTTAGATAATAGCAAGGGTCTAAAAATACAGTCAAACGCTCTGGAAAAGTCCAAAAGTATTAACAAAGTACTTTTTCCGACGTCTCTAGCCGTTAAAACATTGTCAACAACATCAAGTAGGGCAGTGGCCGTCGAGCGACCCCTACGAAAACCTGATTGCTGTTCGGGCAGGATGTTGTTTTCTTCGAGGTATTTAACCAATTGATTGCAAACAACCCTTTCTACTATCTTCGACATACAAGGCAAGATACTAATTGGGCGGAGTTCGGATATCGTGACGGGATTAGGCTTTTTTGGCAATGGAGTTACTGACGCAATCTTCCATAAAGTCGGAAAAGTCACAATGGCTGTTACTACTTCTAGTGTCTGAGGTAGTGTCATGAGTAACATGTCAATTGTAATTAGATCAACACCTTTTGCGTTAGTCTTTATTTGAGTAATTATCTTTCCTACAGTAGATGAAGTCACTGTTTTTAAGGTAAAAGTAGAGTCTCCATGTCTGTGGTATTCAAAATATGTCATATCAGATATAGTTGCTGTATTTTTACCAGGAGTGTTAAGAAAATGTCGGTTTATTTCGTCAGGGTCAGTAAATTGAGTTGGCAAGTGATCGGATTTAGTCGGTAATATCGTACGTTTGAGATGTTTCCACAAGGTTTTCGAGTTAGTATTATAGTTAATGTGTTTGTCAAAGTATGCAGCTTTCTCATTATGTATTGCTTCAATAACGGTATGCTTCAGGTCCTTATAGTACTTCCTATGTATCTCGCTATTAGTAGTTTTGTAGCGGTTCGAAGCTGCATTACGTAGACGCATCATTAGCTGCACGTTATCGGTAAGCCACGGTCGAGGTGCGTCTTTTACGACAATTGTCTTTTCAGGAGCGTGTCGGTCAAAAATGTTTAATATTAGGGTATTAAACATTTGCACCATGTCATTAACATTGTCAATATATTTAATACAGTCCCAGTCAATGGAGTCTAAGTCTCTTTCGAAGGCTGTCAAATTAATGTCTTTTAATGGTCGGTAGTATATCAGTCTCGGCGTTGGCTTTCTTGTTTTTATGTCAAAAGTCGCTACAATGTATGCATGTCTACCCAAGTCAGGAATATGTTCAACGACTATATTCAATATACGGGCATTAGTACAAATTAAGTCGATTGTAGTTTCGCTATGGTCAGTAAAATGCGTCGGTTGGTTAATAATTTGGTCCAAATTGACAGTTCGAAGAAATGCAAATAAACTTTCATAATTACAGTCGTTATGGTCAGAGTAATTTATGTTAAAATCTCCCAAGAGTATTAGTTGGTCGTAGTTAGTAAGTGAAGTAATAGTGTCAGTTAACGCATCAAAGAACGTGTCGGCGTCGAGCCATGGCGGGCGGTAAGCGGTACCAATGACGATACGATTACCGCCCGCGCACAGTCGTAGCCACATCTGCTCGACGGAGGGGGCGGAGGGATGAGCGCAGGCACGTACCCGTAGTCCAGTTCGTACATAAAAGCCCACCCCACCGCCGCGTGAGCGCAGCGCCGGGGGTCGCGGGACGTGTCGCAGTCGGTAGCCGGGCACAGCCGGCGCGCGGCCCTCCTCCCCGGCTCGCAGCCACGTCTCATTGATGGCAACTATGTCGGCGGCGGATTGTGTCATTACGGCGACCAACTCGTCGTGGCCTGTACCTAAGGAACCGGCATTGTGGAGTCCAACTTTTAAGTGTTTAAACCGGTTCATGGATGGGTAGGGATTGGAATATACACACTAAGATAACAATAAATACCATAATAGTACATAACATTATAATTATACTTATTGATTACAAATACATATAACATAAATATACCTATAAAACATACACTGCATATACTATTAGTAAAGTAATTAATATCTTTACTTCCATAGGTGACACATACACTTTCAAACTTTGAATCTAAATACATTAATACAATTTTATTAAAATGACCATTTACACAATTATAAATATCTAGCGTGTAAATGATTAGTGAACAAATGAACAAAAATAGGAACGAGCGTAGATAATAGTAGGATAATGTACAAACTAATATTAAAAGTAATAAAAATAAAATATTTAAAAGAAACCTAAACAGAATAATTAAATTTAAAACTAACGCAACACTAACCAAAAATATGATCTATATCACTTTCTCGCTTAATTCGGTGAGCAGGCAAACCTTCTTTCTGTCGGACATACACTCGTCCTTCCCGAGTCCAGACGAAGCTCCACCCGGCAGCGCGTGCTCGCTCTCGTGCCCGCTGGAACAGGGTTCTGTTCAGTCGAGTGAGCCGCTCGTTGACATAGAACCGGCG